>JAULAV010003450.1:0-17500 GCA_030789695.1 Scilla litardierei
GCTTCAGCCATGACTTTAGGGACGGTAGACTCATTTCCGCATAGAGGTCTCCTCCCTCCTAATCCATTAGTTGGGTTGTCTTCTTTTGAGCAAGAGTAAGCTCGGGTCTTGCCATTGTATAAGTCCACCCCTATCGACCAGTAATGTCAAGAAGACAAGCTTTTTAGGCCTGCCTATAAAGTAGGGATTGACGAATCAGTCTTCACAGACTGTGGGGTGGCAGCTCGGCTCGAAGAGAACCCCATCCTCCGAAGGGATTTCTCTTTTATGTCGAAGATCGACCTTGAAAGACTGGCCAGCTCTATATTTTGGCAGAGTCAACATGTATGTTCTCCTTCTCCGTTCTCTTCCTTTGATTTCCTCTAAAGGTTGTGTCTGAACTTTTTATTCTTCTTATGCAGATATCCTCGGTGGATATCAAGTTACGACGCCACTCAGTATTGATGGCTGATGACGAGGTGAACCTTGCTCAAGAGCATCATAGGATGATGGATGCTAAGTAGGTCATCGAAAATGCCAGTGTTGAGTTGAAAGAGGAAATGCTTAAAGCCACCAAGCTTGCATCCCAAGTTTCCAACCTCATGTCTCAAATTATTGACCTCACATCCAAGGTGGGAGGATTAGAGAAGGCGTTGGTCAAAGAGAAGGGGGCATGGTCGACTGCTGGGCTGGCTCAGTAGGTCGCCGAGAAAAATGTCCAGGTTTTGTCTTCTGTTAAGAAAGATGCAGAAAAACAACTGTCCATTGGAAGAGAGAGGTGGAAGAAAGAGAAGATCGCCATCCATGCTCAAATTACTAAAAACTGAAGGAGGTCAACCCAAGGAGAATTGTTTCCAAGGCTGTGAAGAAATACAAGGAGAAAGTAATAGCCCCTGAAATTACAAACATGTTTCATGCTGGCTTCCTTAAATGCCAAGAAGAGATCAAGAAAAATTCCCAACTCTGGGATCGTGCTCTACTTAAGATGATCTTGGATGAGGATAAAGACATCGTCGAAGAGACCCCCCTCACAGAGCGTAAGAACAATGAAGGAGCACCTCCTAAAGGCCCGACTCCTATAGCCCCGACTTCATAGATGGTGATTTTTGAATTTTGAATGTATAAGCTTTGCTCATCTGTAATAAAATTTATTTTATGAAAAAAGATTAAAGTCTTATTTCATCACTTAGGACCTAAAAACTTTAATAGAAAGCCCATGAGTACTCCAAGTCTTTGTTCAGACATAAGTAATGTTGAATCATTGGGCTGGCACTCGAGATGACTCGACCGACGAATGACTAAGGCCCATGGGGCCCATAAGAGAAGCCCGATATTGACTCGGTCAAAGCCCATTGGCCAGTCGACCGTTGCATTCCCCTCACTCAAGCGTGGGATTAAAGACGAGCTCGCAATTAACGGGAACATGGACAACATTAGCTCCTATTAAAGGGGGAAGATCGTGGCACCATAATGGGTGTCCGTTATATCCCCAACGTCACTGAAGAGACCCAGGAGGTCTATAAATACCGTAAGGTTCCAATTCTCATGGTACGAGATCTAATACATAGACTCTACTCTATAATTCTACTACTAAAGATCTTGCGATGACAGATCTGAGACGAACCCCCTAAGTCGATCTCAGCTGCTCCAAGCTCCCTGTCATCCTTGAGTTCCCATACCGACTTAAGCATCAGAGGAGATTTGGGTCGGGTCCCAGATCCGACCCCCCTAACGTGTCTATGTGGTGTAGATCGACGCATCTCCATCTTCCACGAGGGTCGTTTTCGAGATTCCCAGCCTCAAACGATCGATGTACAAGCCATCAGAGGATCGATCGTGCATCGCATCCTAACTAACATACAACATCCGACCATGGGTTTTCCAACCTAGGGTCCCACCTCACCACTGACGAGGCTCCGACTCAGCACAAAGGGCCCACGTCAGATTGACAACTGTCACGGTCATTTTTGGCCTTAACAGTTTGGTGCTGTCTGTGGGATATCTTTAACCAGCTTGACATCTCGAAACAAACGCAAAGCTATGTCAACTAGAATCGGCAACATTGGACCAATCCAAGGTCCGAAGGAGAAACAGAAAGCAAATAGTGTCATGGTGGAAGATGTCGCAGACTCTACATCCCCATCAAACCAGCCTCCAAAAGTCGCCAAATAACCTAAGGTGACCCAAAGGGAGTTCACCCAATTCACGGAGCAGATCGACATGAGTCTCGTTGTTTTAGCAACCTTGATACGCCAAAGCATGGGAGATCCTTTGATCTTAAATAAGCAATTGCCACCTCCAAACCCGACCCTAACGCCAACTAGAGGCGCAGCCTTGATTAGAGAATAAGGAGATCCAAGAGCAAACCGACTAGATATCGGCCTGCATAATACAACCCCTGCGTCTCACCTATACGGCAGCATGGGGATTGACAATCGTGTCTTCTGTTTTCGGAGAGAACACGTTCCCTCCAATTTTAAGGAAGCAACCCGCCACATCTTGGACTAGGTAATGAACTGGGCTTCCTCGGTTATAACCCCCTCAATCTTGCAGGTGGATTTGGGAGAAGAGACGAGATCCCAAACTGGCCATCAGAAGCTAATTGTGGGCAAGGCGGGGAAGGGCGATCTCTACTCATCCAATCAGGGCTTTGACAAACCCTGCTGAAGGAGAATATCACTTCTGCTCATCCTCTCCCAAAGATCAAGCTCCCTGCCTTACCAGCTTATGATGGCAGAGGTGACCCATGATCGTACATCCATAAATATCTGAACGGAATGATGCTTCACGGAGCCGATGAGCCATACATTTGTCAAGCTTTCCATTCCACCCTATTCAAAAGGGCAGAAGGCTGGTATGAAGGGTTACCCGACGACTCTATTGGGTCATTCGACGAATTAGCTGATATGTTCTACAAGCAATTCGTCGCGGGATGACGTCCAAAGAAGAAGTCGTCCCACCTCTTCTCGCTCAAACAGAACAAGAATGAGTCAATTCGAGCCTTCGTCCAAAGATTCAACGACGAGAGGCTCGATGTAGAAGAGACGCCAGATGTGACTGCCATAACAACACTCACTCAAGCAGTACGAAAGAAACACCTGCGAAGGGTGCACCATCAATTCTCCCCAAACAACTTCACAGAAATGTTCAATATAACAGATCGATTCACCATCTCCGAAGAAGCAGAGGAACTGGCTGGAATTAATGGAAAAGGCACTCCCGCCCGCCGTGGAACACCCGGCGAGAGAAACAAACTCAGGAAATCCCTTGCCAAGAGTCTCGAGACAAGAGACCTAGAGAGAGGAGCCCTCGAAGCAAGGAGCACCCCACTTATGTAAAGCCGAGCGATCCCAAGACGGAGGTCCTTGCTTATGCCCCCTGTAATGCCATGCTTCCCAAAAGACAACGGAAGCGAGAGCATTACGAAGGTCCGCATGAACCTGAGCGGTGAAGCTCAAGTTCATTAAGCGTCTGTGATAACTACATCAAAGCAGGTTCTTGCATGCATTTCAGAACAATAAGAAACATTCTTAAAATTAAAGCCATATCCAGAAAAATGTCCATACACGAAATAAAACGAAAAGGGCCACAACAGGGCCAAAGGAACTACAAAAGGAGACGTACACTAAGCAGAGTAATAAAAGCAAAACTAAGGAAAGCGATAATGGCGTAGGTTTCTAGTCCTCCGCATGGAGTGACTCGGCGTCAATGGAAAACTCCTGGTTCTCTAAGTCAAGCGTCTCAAAAGGATCCTCCTGGTACTCTAGCTTGGGATCTGATATACATCCATAAACATGAATGTATGTCAGCAAGGGTCTACAAATAAAGGTCAGAAACCCAAGCCAAGGTGTACAAATAATATTGCATCATGAAACATTAATAGTCTTATACAAGATGTCAGCAACAAGTTTTAAGCATGGCAATTTTTAAACGAGGTAAAGTAAAGCTTTTCTAACATGTCAGTTCTAAGCAGTTTAAGAAGTAAAGTAATGAGCATGGCATTTTTAAGATTTATTAACATGGCAATTCTAGCTGAGACATCAATAGTAAATTCAAGTTTCTTGTTAGTGTTTTCTATCTCTCATAGGGTTCACGCCTTTAAGTCATGATGAGTGGATCCTTCTTCTCACGGGGTACTACCGTGATTGACGCAACCCCCCGCATGCAGGTGGTCTCTTGAAGAGAGGATCCATTCATACGCTTAGTGGCCGCTCAACCTTAACACCACCCCAGATTTGTGCTGGAACACGAGCCAGCCTAGTCGACTCACAGGACATCACGAAGTCATGATTCTGCCTTTGAGGCGCACGATTTCACGATGTCAAGCATTTATGTAGATATTCCATTCATGACCATTCTGATAATGTATATTCAAGCAAGAGGTGCACTAAATTAAATTTCAGCATTTCACATTTTCACAAAATTTGCAGCAATTAAAATAAGAATAAATTGTGCAGGTCGAATGGTGAGCATGCTACAGATAATAATTTTCGTGGTCAATTCTTGAAACTTAAATATACGAAGTTATATGTCGATGTGTCACATTTTAAGCTTAGAACATCATGGTACTTCTTTCATGCGTCATTTCACGGGTACATTTCACATTATTAATCATTATGTGAAAAAGACGATTAATGCATCATACTTCAAAAATTCACAACAAATTGTATACTTGCCTGTTTTCAGCGTTCTTGGTATCATTGGGTTTGCCTCGACGAGCACTATGCTATGGAATTGTACACTTGCCTGTTTTCAGCGTACTTGGTGTCGTTGGGTTTGTCTCGACGAGCACTACGCTACGGTGAGATCGGTTCTCTGGTTTGATTAAACATATATTCAGATCAGGTTCTTTCCAACATAACAAATGTTAAAACAATTCCTATGACGTCTAGTAATCTGATTTTTATTAAGTTCTCTACCCTAACGTGTGGTTATGATTTAGTAGGGGATAGATGTACTAACTGATGGTGTAACAAAGGGTCGACACGTAGCGAAGGGCAGCGGCGATGTGCGGTGTCTACGGCAGCGAGTCTGATAATAGCAGCGGCCGCTCGGGGAGGTTCTATCTGCCAGGGAGCGAGCAAGGGCTGTCAAGGGTCTGCCAGTGGTTCAGGGATCTGCAGGCAGGCTGGTGTTCGCGTGTGTATGGAGAGGGCTGCGGTTTAGAGGACAGGAGGGTGGCGCTGGCTCTGGTTGTCGGCGGCTGACGATTGGTGGCCTGGGGAAGCTGCAGGCGGATGAGGCCAGAGAGGGGGTTGCGGTGCTAGTGTGGGTTACTAGGAGGAGCGCACGGCTGTGCAGTTGGCGGCTGTCGACGCTGGAGGGGAGATGGCTGCTGGGTCTGGAGGGGTGGCGCACGAGGAAAGGCTGGGGCGCGAGGGCTGGGCGTGGCCTGATAATGGCCGATGCTGGGTGGTGGCCGGTGCTGGGTGGTAGCCAGCGGCATGTCAAAGGGGAAAGGAGCTGGGGGCGTGCGATAGTAGTAGGGGAGAGGAGATGGAGTGCTGCGTGCGAGCTGGGAGATGAGGGGAGGCCTAGGTTAGGTTTCTATATAGGAGGGGGCGGCTACTGTAGGGTTTGGTTAGGCTTTTGTTGGGGTTTTAATATAGGAGTATGGTCCAGTTGAATATTTGTTTGGGTTTAAGGATGAGCACGTGAGTGCTTGGGTCCTTATAGCATGAAACCAAGCAATGAAATCCCAAAGAAAACAATTTGTGGCTGGCTTGCATTAGGGCTAAGGTTTTAGTTAGAATAGGAAAGTTTCTAATAAAAATATTTGTTTTTAATAGAGTTGATTAGGGGAAAATTAAGGCTAATGTAAATAAGGGAAGTTCTTGAAAAATGAAAGCAATAATTTGGGAGAGTAAATCAATGGATTTAATATAGAATAATATCAATTTAGTTATGGGCTTTAATAGGAGTTAATTAGGAAAGTTTTCGAAAGAATTTTGAATTTAAAAATGTTTGAATTTTGAAAATATAGAATAATTATTTAATGAAATATATCATAGTAGATTTAAAATAATAACGGCCAAAACGTATTAGGGTTCGTAGCTGATGAGTCCATATTTTACACTATTTTCATATCATTATTACATTGCATCTCATGCCATTTTCGCATCCAAATCCCTCATTTTACTACGATGTTGCATTTCTGACGATATCTTCGTTTTCGTAGTGTTTTGTGAGTTCTCAGGGATTTTGGAGCGATTTAGGACCCCACTTAGGTATGGACACATCCGACGTGCTCGTGAGCTTATTGGCAGGGCTCTGGAGGAGTTCCCCACGGTTTTGGAGCCATCAGAGGAGAAGAGAGAGAGCAGAGAGAGAGATAGCCCCTAGGAGCCTCTACAGCATTTTCCCAGAAAATGCTCGGTCCGAGCAGCTCAGCTGCTCGACCGAGCCATATCATATTGAGAAGGCAGCTGATACGGGCTGGCTCGGACCGAGCAGTTCAGCTGCTAGTTCAAGCAGCCTCAATTTCCACAGCTGAAGCCATCAAGCGACTCGCCCCGAGCAGCTGACCGAGTCTACGCCTACTCGAACCGAGCAAGACGCTACTCGGTGCGGGTAGGCTGAGCAATGTCTTCGAAGATTTCTGTAGTGCCCGGTCGAGCAGCTTATCTGCTCGGCCCGAGCCACTGAACGAGCAGCCAGTTGCTCGACCGAGTAGCCTACCCGGTCGGCAACCCAAGGTCATTTTTAGAAAGTTTTGAAAGATCGCGATGCATGTGATCTCGGGGCACTGAAGGCTCGCAGAGCTGGGCAACTAAAGGGATTTTCCATTAGGGAATTTTTAGAGAGTTTTTACAGGGAGCTGAGGCGATTTTCTATAGGGATTTTCTTAGAGTAAATTTTTGTAGGAAGAATTTGAGATCAAATACTTAAGGATTATTGCGTTATCTTGGATTGTTCTTGCGCTTGGAATTCTTTTATAAATTGCAGATCTTTTCCTTTGCCCGCTGTAAATTTTCCACTTAGATTAGTTCAATTTCTATGATGTCTCTTTCTCTGGAATCAATGGTTTTATTCGTTATTATTGCGATGTGTGACTAGATTCTTTCTAGGGTTGATGGGTTAGCCCTAGGATTCTATGGGGGAAAATGTAGATCTGGATCCGTACGTTGAATTGGGGATTTAGGGTTGTATTTCGATAGATCCTACCGAATTCGTAGATAACTCGTACTAAGATCATGCGCACAGTCTGTGGAATTGATGTGCTTAAGAAGTATCTAGGGATTCGAATAGGGAAATCGTTGGATCCCACCAAGGCACGTGACCATGCCCTGCTCGTGCCTTGAGGGGACCCATCGACGAACTATACCGCTACGTTGACAGCTATCGCCATTGCGTCAACGAGAGCCACCGAAATACCCCGCAATTCTAGCCCACAAGAATGGCACGAATTCGGGGATTAATTCCCTAGCCCTAATACAATGCAAGGATCATATCCTAACATCGACCCCCAACGATCCTAGTGGCGATCCCTAAAGCCCTAGTCCCTTTTATTGATATTGCAACAACAACACCCCAACCAAATCTTTTGCCCCGACAACTATCTCGCTTCTAGACTTAGAAATAAACTGAGAACAATTGACACTATCACCGTCCCTGTGGGATTCGACATCTTATATACTATAACTCGACACCGAGCCCTCGCCACAAACTCTGTCTTGACCACGAACGAATCATGATGACTTGCGTCCACGAACTCAATCAGTGAGATCAAGAAAGACCACAATCAGATTCGAGCTTGCCTCAATTGCGGATTGAGCTTGAAACTGTAGCCTAGGGGCTATACCACGCTTGGCGATCGTGACACCGCCAGGTGGAACCTACGTGTAGGTTAGGGTGCGTCAAGTTTTTGGCGCCATTGCTGGGAACGGCAATAGTGTTCCATCTCAGTTTATTTTTATTTTTTGTGAAGTTTGCTAGAATTCCGATCATTTCTCACCTTTCCATCATTTTTGTTCTTTTTATTTATTTCGGTGCTACTGACGGTATTTCTTTGAGTTTTGTTGGTGCATGAACACCCACTACAAAGGGTCTACTAGAGAATTATTATTCGATCCTGAGATCGAAAAGACAGCCAGAGCTTTGAGAGCCTCTAGCAGAAGTTCATCTCCATCCGCTCAGATGGGAGAAAATCCTCCTCCTCATCCTCCTCGCACTGGGTCCATCAGGGACCACATGAAACCTACTTTTTGGACCAACTCCTCCATCCTCAGACCGCAACTGACGGCGGTGACCTTCGAGCTCAAGACAGGGTTGACCAATCTGATGCAGCAGGATCCCTTCCAGGGGCATCCTCATGAAAATCCCAACCATCACATTGACTCCTTCCTGGCAAAGTGTGATACGTTCAAGGCGAAGGACGTCAGTGATGATGCTGTGAAGCTGCGGCTTTTCACGTTCACCTTAAGGGACAAAGCCTCCTATTGGCTCCGGGCCCACCCTCCCAACCATTTCACCACATGGGAGAAGCTCGCGCTTGCATTTGTGGATAAATCTTATCCACCCTCGAAGACGGTCCGGATCCGTGGGGCCATATCAAACTTCAAGAAGCTCCTACAGGAGTCACTCTATGAGGTTTGAGAGAGGTTCAAGGACCTCCAATACCAGTGTCCTCACCACGGGATCAAGCCCTGGGATTTGGTGCAGAGCTTCTAAAACCGGCTCCAGCCTAGCACCAAGATGATTATCGATGCTGCGACGCAGGGCGCCTTACTTGACAAGTCTACTGAGGAGGCTATAGATCTGTTGGAGCACATGGCGGCCAACACTCAGCAGTGGAACGATAAATGGACAGTTGTGACCCGGACTCCTGAGGTCAAGGTCGCTAGCCACTTGGATTCTCACATGGAGACCTTGTGCAAGCAAGTGGCCCGCATTGAGCAGCGTCTGGACTCCATCCCTGCTTCGCCCAGTACATCATATCATCCTGCTGAAGAATATGTTGATCTGGGATATATCCTAGTGAGGGCCACTATGAGGGTGCTGAGACATCCGAGACCGTACAATACGTCCAAGGAGAGGGACGGAATCAGTGGCAGCATCCGGCTGCCAGGAATCACCCGGGGTTTTCCTATGGAAACCTAAGTGGAGGGCTGCAACCTCCGCAATTTCAGAGTCCACCACCTCCTCCTTAGCAGCAGCAGAGCCAGCAGCAAGGCGACTTTAGGCCAGCTGGGCCTTACAGGCCGTCGGGATATCAGTTCAACTGGCTGCCTCAGTAGAATTATGCGTCGGCTCCACCCAAGTCCAATCTCGAGCCACACTGGAGACCTTCATGAGCGGCCAGATCCGCTTCAATCAGGATACATCGAACCAATTCAAGAATATCAATTCTTCACTCGATGAACTGAGGGGGCAAATATCGCAGTTGCTGAAGAATCAGGGGAGATTGCCTTCCCAGCCAGAGACTAACCCAAGAGCTCAAGCTAATGAAGTGGTTTCAGTGACCACACGAGGAGGACGGGTGACTGACGCCGTTATGGTCCCGGTGCTTAATAAAGAGAAGATCACCACTGAAGAAGCTGTTGATGATAGCGATAGAGTTGTGGCCACTGAAGGGCCTGTCACTATTAAGGAGAAAGCGGATACACCTCCTGTCATACCTAATACGACGCCGCCTCCCGTTGATGCATCTAAGGGAAAAGTCTCCAGACCTCCTCCTCCATACCCACAGAGGCTAGCCCTCGCCAAATTGGAGAAGAAGTACTCTAAATTCATGGAGCTATTAAAGGGGATCCAGCTGAACATCCCTTTATGGACGCGATCACAGAGATCCCGATCTACGCTAAATTTCTAAAGGATCTCATCACGGGGAAGAGAAGGCCCGAATAAATCAAGTTATTGGAGGATTCTACCTCCATTATCAAAAATCACCTCCCCCGGAAGCTACTGGAACCGAGGATCTTCACCGTGCCATGCTCCATTGGAGGGATGCCAATCAGCAGGGCATTGATTGACTTAGGGGCTAGCATCAGCCTGATGCCCCTCTCCATATTCAAAAGACTCCAGACGGGAAGTGAGTTAGAACCGACAGCATGTCCATCCAGCTCGTCGATCATTCTATCACCTACCCGGTGAGAATAGCAAGGGACGTCATCCTTCAAATACCTCTAGGGCTATGTGTTCCGGTTGACTTCATCATCATGGACATGCCCGAGGGAGGGAGCTCTCAACTCATACTCAGCCGCCCCTTTATGGCGACGACCGATGTTCTTATAGACGTCCGGGAAGGGATTCTCTCTCTCAACGTGGGTGATATTGAAGTTGAGTTTCGGCTATAAAAGCCGATGAGAGAGCGAGCCCATGTAGAAGGGGCTAGTTATCTGGAGCTTCTTAAAGAAGAAACAATTTAAGATTTTACTACCGAGGGGGTCATGAAGGGCCCAATGAAGACAAACATCGACGACGAAGGTGACCCAAACTACAAAAAAGCGGTCGCCGCATACATCCAAGTATTGATGAGTTTCTACATCTTTCTCCAAATCATCAAGAACCAGAGACTATAAGCTATGTTGAGGAGAATCCTGAAGTAGGCGAAAATCAAATGCCGCCGGTTTGCACCACCCCGAAGATTGACACGCGACCACCGTGCGCGCCAAATGAGCATTGATATATTTGAGGGAGTCGAGCTCATGACTGAAAACGAGCGCTTATTGGGAGGCAACCCAATTTCTTAGATTTTGTCTTTTCTTTCTTAGTTTCTTATATTTCATTTTTATTTTTGTGGTTTTAAATAAAACTATAAAAATCATAAAAATTTGATGAGTTCGTCTTTTGTGTAGGATGGACAAGTGGGGGTATGCGTATGGACATTATAAATGGAAGGAAGCCTGAGGAGAGCAACAGATTTGAAGATTTGGGAAGAAAACCAAAGAAAAAGAAGGAGCACAGGAGGCACAGGAGGCTCGGACCGAGTAGCTTCACTGCTCGGTCGAGCAGTGCAGACACGGCAAAAGCCAGGATACAACACGGACCGAGCAACTTATTGCTCGGTCTAGTCGTACACGCTTAAAATTTGGGGAGAAAACGTCACTTTGTCGACCCGGACAGAATATTATTGGCACGGTCCGAGTAGGACACGACGCGGACTGAGCAACCAATTGCTCGGTCGAGTCGTACAGGGTTGTTTGAGCGAGAAAACGTCACTCTGCCGACCCGGACAGAATATTATTGGCACGGCCCTAGTAGGATTCGACGTGGACCGAGCATCAAACTGTTCGATCGAGCATACAAGGGAGTTTTTCGATCAAAATTTTTACATTGACCCGGTCGAGCAGCATAGCTACCCGGACCGAGTCGGGTCGGGTTACGAACCAAACCCGTTTTCATTCCTTTTAATCCCACCGTTAAATTTTTTTACCCGAAAAATTTTTTACCCCTGAAAATTACCCCCGGAGCTCCCCTCTCTCCCCTACTCGGTCAACCCTTCACTCCGCCACCTTCCTCCTCTCGCACCGCCGCTGTCTCCGCCGTCTGCACCGCCACCTCCAGTCAGCCTCTCCCCTATCTTTCTCTCTTTCCCCCTCTCTATCTCTCTGCCACCTCCCCTCTCTTTCCCCCCTCTCCACCCTACTATTTCGACTGCACCGTCGACGACGCCACCGCCGACGACGGCGCTGCCAAACCCACCCCCCCTCAATTCCCGACCCCCACATCAAAAACCCCCCGGCCGCCGCCTCTCTATCTCCAATCAAACCCCCCCATTTAAGTCGACGGCACCGTCGACGGTGCCACCGCCGCCGATGATGCTGTCGACACCCTCTCCCTATCCCCCCACCCACCCCGCCACACACCCCATCTCCCCACCGATGATCACCGTAATCCCCCCAACCTTGTGCCCTAGGGCACAGACCGAGTAGCTCAGCTGCTCGATCATATCCCCAGACCGAGTAGCACATCTCAGACCAAGCAGTTTCACTCCTCGGTCCGAGCCACCTCATATCTGCGTATCACCCATATTTGATCGATTATCTGATGTTTTGCCCGTTTCGAATTGCAGGTCCCTTCAGCTGACATCAGTCGCAGCTTTGCAGACTAGCTTTGGGGATCTTTCGTGCACTCGCATCGTTCGCATCCATCACGCATACGGTACACTCGTTCCCTTCTCTATTTTTCATACCGTATCATCATACTGCACGCGACACGATGGTTCACACACGCGGAGCCACCACTACCCCCGTTCACGGGAAGAGGCCGTCATCTGGTGCCTCCTCTTCCCGACCCCCGCGTCGTGCCCGCCTTACTACCACTTTCTCCACTACCACACCGTCTACCATTACTCACACCACCACCCTCTACCAACACCACACATGTCACATCGGCGGTGATCCCCACCACCACAGACCCTATCCCTTCCACCGCTGCTTCCACCGTCTCCACCACATTACCCACACACCCCGCACCCACCAAGGATGACATCCCCGCATGTCTCCCGACTTATGGTATCCATTTCTACAACCCCGCACACCGTGAGCGCTTCTACAAGCTCTCCGGGCGCCGTCTCATTCCTACCACTTTTATAGACGTGCCAGCCCTTGGGTCCCTGGGACTCATGCAGGGAGTTCACCACCTGTACCGAGCGATCGGTTTCGATCGATTCCTCAGTGTACATGCGTCGACCTATACCCACATAGCTCTAGAGGGTCTCGGCTCCCTTGCTTTCACCCAGGCAGGTGACGGCATTACCTTCCGCCTCCTAGATCACGACTGCACCATCACATTTGCTATGATCCAGGAGTATTTTCACTTCCCTGTTGTCCCAGAGCCCAGACTAGCCTTTTCGCCCATATTTGACCTTGACTCTTTTGATGCTCGCTCCTTTTGGGAGCATATTTCTGGACTCCCACAGTATCGCCCTAGCCGGGCGAAGGCATTATGTATTGTGCACCCATGCCTTCGGTACGCTCAGCAGCACCTGGCTTGCACGATTATCTGCAGACCTGAGGTCAGGACCATGTCCCTCCCCGAGCTTATCCATCTTATGGGTATGACCCGGCCTATCCGATTCCACCCTGACGGTTCTCTGCGACCATTCATGCTCTCTGACGCAGCCCACTGGCTGCCATACAGCCATCAGCTACCACTCCACAGACATTTGCTGCGGTGCCTTCTTCACTATTTTTGCAAGGATGCTAGATATTCCCATCCCATGCGACCTTCATCGTCCCCCTGGCCCGACACGCTTGACCATTGGTGTGCTCGAGCACATGCACATTATCCGACCACACAGTGTTCGTCACTGGCAGTATCTAGTAGGCACCACCCATACTCCTCACATGATTCTACCCACCCCTCACCTGACGCATATTCTGCCATCCAGCTTGACTGGATGATTCCTCAGGTCTTCCCACTCACTCCCATCCACGTTCTCGAGCGCCCTGGAGCACCAGTCGAGGCACCTGTCGATGACCCGGTCTCCCGCCCCCCGGTTTTCGAGCTTCTTGACGTAGCTGCATTAGTTGTCGGCCTCCTTACCCCACCACCTCACCCATTAGTTCCTGGAGCTGCCTCCTCCACCACTTCTATTTCCGCCATATCTGCCTCCGCCGAGTCTTCGGGAACTGTCTTCACCTCCTGCCCCGAGACTCAGACTTCTTTTACCTCTGTGTCGGTGCCGGAGGGCACCGATATACATTTTGCTGACGCACCCATAGATCTTGACTCTCCCGTCCACGATCCTGCCCCCACGCTCCCACCTCTTTCTGACCGTATAGCATCACTCCCTATCTCTTTAGGTCCCGACATCCCACTTTCTGGCACCACTCCCTCCGCATCAATCGCCATTTTTACCGAGAGCATGTCAACGTCTGTCTACACTTCTGTGTCGGCCACAGCTCTTTCTTCGGCCGTCTCTGACCCACTTACGAGCTCACCCTCTCCTACTTTCCATGCTCAGCACCGTGCATCAGTTGCACAGAGCCGCTTCATGAGAGTGGTGTCACATAGACATTTTTCTCGCTCTCCACCCGACTCCAGTACTCCCGATGATCGCTTGACTGTGTTAGAGGAGTTGACTTCCTGCTTACGACGGGATTTCGATGACTTTTTACTCACGACGGTGACACATAGATCCAGAGTCGAGTCGGATCTTACCTCTATCATAGACATGCTTCGTCACCGTGGCCCACCGACTGTCATCCTTGCACCAGCTCCTCCTCCCAGGCCAGACACTGTGACACACTCTGCACCACTCAGTGCTTCACTTCCTGAGGCTTCTGCAGAGCCGGTTTCTACCACTTTTGAGTCATCTGTCACAATAGATCCACTTTCTGCCCTGGTCTTACATTCAGCTGAGCCATCCACCGCCTCCGTCGATATCACCGCCAGCCCACCCCATAAGTTCTAGCTGGACCTTCCACCCACCATCCCAGGTCCACAGCAGATCGAGGTACCCATCACCACCCCCAGAGGGTGGTGCCTCTGCTTGATGTAGTCCTTACCCACTTTGCCTCCCCTCTATTTTTTGTGCACATCTGTCTCTTCGGGGCCCTACTTTTACATAGCTTGGGGGAGGCCCCACTCATGCATTATATCTCATTTTTCATTTCATCATGCATGTTTTTTTATTTTATTTCTTTTTTGCACTTTTTTGTTTATTTTATTTTAATTTTATTCCCCCACCCACCCCACCCCTTTAGCATCATCTCCCGCTCACGAGCGTTTTCTTAGCAATGAGGACACTGCTAGGTTTAGCTTGGGGATGATCGTTACCGCTTTATTTTTTATTTTTATTTTACATTTTTCCTCCCTTATTTTAGTTTTTATTTCACTTTTCCACCGTTTTTCACCCCGTTTTCTTTTTCTCATTTTGCATCATATTTTCCATTTTCCCATGCATGCATCTCTTTTTCTTTATTTTCCTTTTCCCTCGCTTCTTTTTCTTTATTTGCTGAGGATGGTCAGCATGATGATATCTCTCGTGGCCCTATTAGTTTTTCACAATGCTCATTCTCGTTGACACGCTATTAGGGTGAATTTCAGTTTTACGATCTATATGTATGCATTTCTATTGATGATCTATCTGATTTAATACTTGAAATGAATTGAAAATCGAATGCATGAATTAGTATCTAGTATGATCTATGTTAGGAAATGCACCCAGGTTCACGCATCACTAGAACACTTGGAGCATCTGTTTTATTATCTCAGTCACTTCTGATTGCATGCCTGCTGATATTGTGTTTACTACTGCATGTTTTTTTCAGTATTCATTTAGAGAAATGAAAATATCCATGCTAAATATGAGTTTAGTTAGGGTTTTATTTTATCAAAGCGTTGTGCACCCTCTTATGAGTGAACCGAGAGTCCCACTATTTTTCCCTCTCCACATATCTATTTATATCTCTACATATCAGTTGGTTACACCTCATGGTTATCTTTACTGCATCTTACTTACCAAAACCCAAAGAGAAAAGTATAGCTTCTAAATGAAAAAAAAGAGATAAAAAAGTGTATATATTCATATGCAAAAAATAAAAAGAAAAGAAAATGAATAAAAATTGTTTTATATCATTTCTTTAGAAGCTATCATTTATTCTGGGAAGAAAAATAAAAATTCTATATCATTTTCCTTGATGCGACGCCTCAAGCTAAGCTTGGGGGGTAAACCAACTGATTACATGAGTGAGCATGACATTAGAGTAGAGACGGTGCATAACGGTGAGATTTAATAACGCCTAAACTTTACGAATTCTTTAGTTTTTGGAGATTTTTCATAGATCGAGATGAATATCTGAATGTCATGATTTTTTCTATTCTCTATTACATGTTGTGTGATTCTTTTATGCTCCTTGTGTATCTATGATTGAAAAGGGCATTGCCAAATTCTTTATACTAGACTCAATGGATTGCATGAGATTGATATGATTTGATAGTTTATTTCAGTAGATCCCTATTCTTTCCCTGCATTGCATGGTCATATGATTTGTAAAACTAGAAATTGCCAATAGCATGTATGTTTATCATTCAGAGCTATGTGATTTACTATTTAGGCCAGAGATCTAACCGATCATCCTTAGCACCCTCCTCTCACTTCTCTTTTTTGCTTTTCATTTCTTTCTATTTTCGTTTTCTTATTTTCCTTTTGTTTTTCTCCCGGCGTACCGATTATTCGTTTTCCTCGAGGACGAGTAAGAGGTAAGCTTGGGGGATTTTGATGAGTCCATATTTTACACTATTTTCATATCATTATTCCATTGCATCTCATGCCATTTTCGCATCTAAATCCCTCATTTTACTACGATGTTGCATTTCTGATGATATCTTCGAGTTTCGTAGTATTTTGTGACTTCTCATGGATTTTGGAGTGATTTAGGACCCCACTTGGGTATGGACACATCCGACGTGCTCGTAAGCTTATTGGTAGGGCTCTGGAGGAGTTTGCCACAGTTCTGGAGCCATCAGAGGAGAAGAGAGAGCAGAGAGAGAGAGAGAGAGAGAGAGAGAGAGAGAGAGAGAGAGAGAGAGAGAGAGAGAGAGAGAGAGAGAGAGAGAGAGCCCAAGAGCCTCTGCAACATTTTCCCAGAAAATGCTCGGTCCGAGCAGCTCAGTTGCTCGACCGAGCCATATCATATTGAGAAGGCAGCTGATACAGGCTGGCTCGGACCGAGCAGCCTCAATTTCCACAGCTGAAGACATCAAGCGATGTGCCCCGAGCAGCTGACCGAGTCTACGCCTACTCGGACCGAGCAAGACGCTGCTCGGTGCAGGTAGGCTGAGCAACGTCTTCAAGGATTTCTGTAGTGCCTGGTCGAGCAGCTTATCTGCTCGGCCCGAGCCACTGAACGAACAACCTGTTGCTCGACCGAGTAGCCTACTCGGTTGGCAACCCAAGGTCATTTTTGGAAATTTTGAAAGATCGTGATGCACGCGATCTCGGGGCACTGAAGGATCGTAAAGCTGGGCGACTGAAGGGATTTTCCATTAGGGAATTTTTAGAGAGTTTTTACGCGGAGCTGATGCGATTTTCTGTAGGGATTTTCTTAGAGTAAATTTTTGTAAGAAGAATTTAAGATCAAATACTTAAGGATTATTGTGTTATCTTGGATTGTTCTTGAGCTTGGAATTATTTTATAAATTGCAGATCTTTTCCTTTGCTCGCTGTAAGTTTTCCACTTAGATTATTTCAATTTCTATGATGTCTCTTTCTCTGGAATCAATGATTTTATTCGTTATTATTGCGATGTGTGAGTAGATTCTTTCTAGGGTTGATGGGTTAGCCCTAGGATTCTAGGGGAAAATGTAGATCTGGATCCCTACGTTGAATTGGGGATTTAGGGTTTTCGGTAGATCCTACCGAATCCGTAGATAACTCGTACTGAGATCATGCCCACGGTCTGTGGAATTGATGTGCTTAAGGGGTATCTAGGGATCTGAATAAGGAAATTGTTGGATCCCACCAAGGCACGTGACCATGCTCGGCTCGCGCCTTGAGGGGACCCATCGACGAACTATACCGCCATTGTGTCAACGAGAGCCACCGAAATACCCCGCAATTCTAGCCCACAAG
>JAULAV010003450.1:22500-25000 GCA_030789695.1 Scilla litardierei
TCTCTATTGGTTATTGTTCTTTCTCGTTTTCAGTATGTAAGATCTCTATTTCTCGCTCGACTCAATTGCTACGATGTTATCTATGGTAAAAACAATATTTTTATTTGTCGTAATTGCTATGTGTGAGTAGTTTTCCCTAGGGCTGATGGGTTAGCCCTAAGACTCTAGGAAAGAAATATAGATCTGAATTTCTAGGTTGTGTTGGGAATAAAGGTGGAATATTTCGGTATATCCACCCAAATCTTTAGGAGAACTCGTACTGAGATCATGCCCACGGTCGGTGAAATTGATTAGCTTAAGGAGTATTCTTGGGATTTAATTAGGGAGTTAGTGGATCCAACCAAGGCTCATGACCATGCCCGGCTCGTGCCTTGAGGGGATCCACCGATCAACTATATCACTACATTGACGGCTACCACTATTGTGTCAATGAGAGCCACAGAAATACCTCGAAGCTCTAACCCATGAGAATGGTATGAGCTGAGAGATCAACCCCATAAACCCAATGCAACGCAAGAATCCCATTCTAACATCAACCTCTGACGGTCTTAGCGGTGATCCCTAAGGCCATAGCTTCTCTTTATATCGTACCAACGACACTATCACAACCAACCTTCCTAAATCGACTACTATCTCATTCTGAGATCTAAAGATAATCTGAGACACCAATACACTGTCACTGTCCATGTGGGATTCGACAATCTTATATACTATAATTTGACATCCTCTAATTGCGGATAGAGCCCAGAGTCAACACCTAGTAACCATACTGCACTTAGCGACTGTTACACCACTAGGTGGATTTTAGGTGTAAGTTCGGGGTGCGTCAAGTTTTTGGCGCCGTTGCCGGGGACGGTTAAGGTGTATCTCAGTTTATTTTTATTTTGAAGAGTCTGCTAGCAACTCTCACCATTTCTTATCTTTCCATCCTCTACATTTTTTTATTATTATCTTGCTACTCATGGTGTTTTTCTGAGTTGTCTTGTGCATGATCACTCGCTTTGGAGCTTTTGATAAATAATTACTATTTGATCCTGAAATCGAGAAAACAGCAAGAGCTCTCAGGGCCTCGGATAGAAGTCAGACACCCTCTAATCAAATGGTAGAAAATACCGCCACTCCACCTTGCACCGGGTCCACACGGAACCACATGAAACCAAGCTTCAGAAACAATTCCACCATCTTGAGACCGCAACTGGCAGTAGCTAGCTTCGAATTAAAGACCAGACTCATAAATCTGATGCAGCAGGATCCCTTCCATGGGCATCCGCAAAAGAACTCAAACCATCACATCGACACTTTTCTGGCGAAGTGCGATACATTTAAAGCCACAGAAGTGAGCGATGACGCCATAAAGCTAAGGCTCTTTCCCTTCATTTTGAGGGATAAAGCTTCATATTGGCTACGACCCCCCCTCCAACCACTTACTACTGTAGGATCCCGTCGCGCGTGGATGGAGGATCGAAAGAGAACTTACGGTACCGTATGCTGCGCTGTAGTCTCTGAACTTTGCCCTCGGATTCGTCACAACGGTCAGTACTTCGTCACAGATGATCGAAGCAGAGTTTCCACCGTCTAAATCTCTATTTAGAAGAAGAACAAAATGGAAGGGAGAAGAGGAAAAGTTTTGCCTTATGCAAACTTATGGCATTCAAGATTACCCTTAAAAGCCTTACCCTTGGGTCCTATTTATAGGCTTTAGGGGTAGTTATTGTAGGAAATAACCATATATAAGCTTATTAGCCTATATTTGCACATTTCCTTATCCTCTTCATTATGCACTTATCAAGTGACTTTTTGCACTTATAAAGTGACTTTTTCCACTTATCGAGTGGTCCTTTTCACACATGAAAAGGTTCCCTTCGCACATGCTTTCATGCACGTGACATCTGAGGTCCGTATACCCTCATACATCCCCTCATAGGTGTATACATGTCGTCCATATCCAACATCTCCCACTCACACTTGAGGGGATTGTAAGGAAACATCTTTTCCTTTAGTTCTTCAATTTATTATACCAAGAAATAGACCGTGTGACCGTCATGTGCATAGAGTCTGCTGTTGTGCACTAGTTAGAGATACACAACACTCTTTGAGGTGCAAAGTTGAGTAGATCAACGCATGCTTTACCCTAGATTATTTCTTCACATTTCTTATACTTTATATTCAACAATTGAATCCCATCTGGATTACAATTGGCTGGCCAGCTTTGAATCTCTAAAGTCCAAATGTGAATATGAAATTAATCTTCCTCTTCTTGCGATTCTTTCGATCTTGACTCGACTCGCTTTTCTAACATGCCCCGCCGGACCGAATTTACCATAGTCCATAAGCAACATGCTAAGATAGCGATCACCCAGTCAAATCTAAAGGAACCAATTAGAGTGCATAAGGGTAAGAAGTAAAGACCCATGTGGTCTTTGGGTCTCACATAATAGTAAACACAATTACTATTCTAACCCAATGGTCAAATGCATACGTAGTATGAATACGTATTACA
>JAULAV010003451.1:0-58705 GCA_030789695.1 Scilla litardierei
TAATTGCAATTTTTTAATTACTTTTAAATTTGCAATTTCATCATGATATACACTATTCGCCCCCGTTCTAGTGTATTTGGTGTGTCAGAAGATCCAACATTTTTCATTTTCTTCTTTTTTTGAAAGCAAGGAACAGTTTAAGCAAGATTAGTCCTTAGTACTAATTGATATGTTGTTATCCAAGTCTCGAGGGATTATAATTTATTATACTCAACTATCGGTTTTACGGTCCAAGCATAAATTGGGTTCCTAGGGTTCAACCTAGGTCGGTTTCAAGTATTTCTATCTTAGGAAATATGAGGACGGCCACTGTTAGGATATTACGTGGGATATAAGGGTAGGGACACGTTCTATTCAAATATCCTAATTGACATCGTGGAAATCGAGCGTAAAAGTTAGAAAATGAAATTCAACTCGAGATTCCACGCTTATAAAAATTCGAATTCGAAAAATTCTCGAAACAAATGTAAGTATTTACATATGGATGAGTGATGATGTAAGATGCATGATGCGAATGCGAATATTTTTTGTGTTTTTTGATTTTTGGTGATGGGAATGAAATATAAACATGATGCAGATGAAAAGAAAAAGGTGGAAAATAAATAAAAATAAGAGGAAAACAGATACCAAGCATGAAATGTTCCTTCCCCAAGCTGAACTGAGCATTGTCCTCAACGCGATAAAACCGTGAGAGAAAGATAGTAAGGACTTAAATGTGAGGGGGAAGGAGATCCAAGTGCATCTCCCCCAAGCTGAATTGAGTTATGCCCTAAAATGATAATCAGTGAATTTGAGGGCCATGTGATAAGGGGGAGTGCAAAGGTCAGACAGTGCCATCGTCAGGTGGTGGCTGGGTGGGTAATGTGGGTGGAAGTGATGGATCAGATGATGGTGTGGTTGTGGTGTCTGTTGGAGGTGGAGATGGAATGTATGGAGGTACCTCAGCTGGATGGGGTGACGGTACATGCGTAGATGGCGATGGTTCGTCCGGAGAAGATGAAATGACTTGACATCCGTGGGTGGTGGTGAAGTGTGCAGAGCTATATCAGAAAGAGGAGGTGATGGAATACGTATGGATGGTGGTGGGGATGGAGGTGCTCCAGATGTAGGTGGTGGTGAAGAAGTGGATGTAACCACAGTGGCTGGGGGAGGTGAAAGTGGTGCACGTGGAGATGGTGGTGGTGTAGGAATACAAGGTGGAGAGGTGGAAACGTGAGGTGTAGGGCTAGATGGATGCATATTATATGATGGCTGGAGTGATGGTAGCAGAGGCAGGAGAGTGGGTGTAGCAGCTGGGTAGTGACCCTGAGAGTATTTCCATCGGTAGGTGGCATAGAACTGCGAGTGGAGGGTCGCGACAACGAAAGTGAGGCCATTTACCGAGGACCTCATCTTAGTCATGTTGTCCCTAAAATCTCAAAGGGAGATAGCTATGTAGGTCTTGAAATCACGAAGCTCATCTTCCACTCGAGTGATACGCTTGAGATGAGAAAGAGGTGGATGAGGAGTACTACTACTACCCTCGCCTTGTTGGCGAGATCTCCTATGAAACCGATGAATGGGTGGAGGCTTGACGGTGCTAGAAGGAGTGGGAACAGGAGGGATGACTATGTCTTGAGGCTGAGGCTGAGGCTGAAGCTGGGGCTGAGCAGGTTGTGCCTGAGCACACTGGGCAAGATTGGGATCAGGTGGAAACATCCACTGCATTTCAGTCCCGATACCAAAATAATCGTGGTTTGGGAGTGTGCTGTAGGAGTGGTGGTCAATACCATGAAGCCATAGATACTTTCACCTGTAATAGCCTTAAATATATGCGTATTGGAGAGGACCGAGAGGTCTAAAGAAGTGGGGCCAGGGACGTGCATCATGTTGTTTAGGGTCTTGAAAGAAACATGAGGAAACTAGGCAATGATAATAATAAACCCTCCACAGGAAATTTGAGATTGTGGGCTGCTGAGGCTGTGGAGAAATCTCTGGTTCAACCACGAGCCGGTGTGAATGAGATACCGGGGTGATGATGTGCCATCGTCGTGAACAACACGTGGTAAGGTCGTGCACCAAAGAATGAAAGCTCGTCCTGAGAGACCTATCCGGTCTCATATCTACAAAAGATGGAATTCACAATAATGCGATGCATGATGCGAAGGCAAGGGTGGACAATGCCAGAGGCTTTCACCCATGTGATGGGGAAAGGGGAAATGCCATAAATTTGCTTCCAGAAGGTGTTTTGATCATATTCGTCAGGGTATGGAGAATCATGCATGTATAAATCAGGAACATAGCCAAGGGCCATTTGAATAAGGGGTTCAAGGACTGTGTGGACATGCCGTATTCCTTGTTCAATACTTATAACGAGAACCCCAACGATTGGATCTTGAAGGAAGATAGAACTCTAAGGTGATTTTCTTGTAGGTTTTGGCCATGCACTCTAAAATTCCTCCCAACCAATGTTGTGGAGCAGTATGCTCACATCAGCCAGAAGACCAAAAGAATCTAGAGCAGTTACGCTTGGAAACTTTGTGGGAACGATGGTTCGACGGGAGAGGGATGTGAAGGTATCACGTTCATGTTTGTCAACGAACACTATCTCTAGCGTGTCTATCTATGGGGGAGCTACGGGTGCATCATCCTAGCAGCTATATCTTAAGATTCGGCAAGGGTAGGTTTGTTGATGCTTTGTTTCCCCTTGGGGTGTCCTAGTGCTTGTAGAAGCAGTGCGCTTCTTATGCTCTCTAGGAGACATGGTGTGGGAAGCGTTGTGAGTGTTAATGAAGTGTGTGTGTGTGTGATGAATATTGTGTAAAGTGCAGACCCACGCAAATTTTCGTAAATTTAGCAAGTACTAAAAAATAGAGAGATAGGGAATGAGTGTACCAAGCGATCAGAGCTTTTCACTGAAATTGCTACGCACCAAGCAGAAAGAGGTCCTTAGGCTCTTCTCAAACTCAAACAACAGATTCAAGCCATCTTGAAGTGCTGGTGTTGGTTGCTTCCCAGAAAAATCTCCCAAACGACTGAGCTAGGGTTTTGTGTTGATCGCTTCGACTTGAAATGGGTATGGAGGAGAAAGTCAAGGGAGGAGTAGGTGATGTGTGATTATTTTGGAGATAGAAGAAGGGATTGGGGTGGTCGGAGGTGGTTGGAGTTATCGAGGAAGACGAAGGGGAGTTGAAACGATTGGGGAAAATGAGTGTGAATTGGTCGAGTGGAGTCTGAGGCCTTTTATAGGGCAGCGACGCAACCGTGCGAAATAGCCGCATTGTTTGAGAAGCAACCATGTGGTTAGAGGAACCTTAAATAAAGGGTTTAGAGTACGACGCGGTCATGTCGTCAGCATAATTGACCGCATCGAATTGCAAATTTTTTATGCCCAAAAAGTTGAATCAACATCATCTTTAGTATTTCCTCAAACGGTCGTGTCGTTTTGATAATGGGGTGATTTTTGGCTTCAAAAGACAGTAAGTGCATATACCCCAAACGGCCGTGTTATTTGCGTTAAACGACCGCGTCAAATTGAAGAAAATTGGCTTTGGATTTTTGATGATGACGCGGTCATTTTGATAAGATTCAAACGACCGTGTAAATGGGTAAGAAATTTGGCATTGGAATGGGGTTCGATGCGGTCGCATGATTTGAGTTCACAAGGCCGCATCGTTTCAACAGTGGAGGGATTTTGGCTCGTTTTCCCAGTAAGTGGCTATACCACAAACGGCCGGGTCATTTCGGGAAACGGACACATCGAATGGGGCCTTCTAAGCTCAAAATCCTCCTTCATTTCCCTTACATGACGTGGTCGCGTGTGTCTGTGCGATGCAACCGCGTCGAATTAACTTTCAGCTCCCCTTCTTCTTCTTCTATTCTCTTCTCCATGCGGTCACGTGGTTTGTTCCACACGATCGTTTAAAATGATATTCTAGCTCCTAAAAAGCTTCTTCCTGCATTGAAATTTCAGAGTTAATTTTAGGGTTTTGTGGTTTTATTCAAAGCAAAATTTGAGCTATTCTCAACTAGAATAAATATTGAAATTGAAAAACGAAAAATGATACGAAAAACTTGGGTTGGCTACCAAGAAGTGCTCGTTTAAATTCGTGAGCTCGATTCCCTTTTGATGTGATCATGGTGGCTTTAGGATGGAGAGCTCTAGTATCTCTTCGTCTCCATGCTTCTTCTCGTTCTTCTTCTCCTTCAGCTTCAACTTGGTTGGTTCTTACTCCTCAGCTCTTTGATGTTTGGTTATTGTGGTCGTGGAGGCTCTTCTTTAAATTTCTCCCTTAGAGCTTCCTTGGATATATTTTCGATTATCATTTCATCTAGCTGCCCCTCATGGATCAAATCATCATTTGGGGGCTCATCTGTAGTGTTTGGGAATATCTCCTCCAATGTGGTCTCTTTGATGACCGCTTTAAAGAGGTCAACCTGCTGAATGTGTGTTGGATCTGGATCTAATCCGGGGGAGGGGGGAGAATAGGCTAATAAAAAATTCTCATGCAACCCACGAGAATCACATGCAGGGTAAATAATAATCAGACACAGATGCACAGCAGATTTACCCTGGTTCGGTCATCATCACGACCTACGTCCAGCCACCGAAAGCAAATATTATATTAATAGTGTACATGCACAACCGTAATAGTTATAGAACTAACGTCTCTACACTCCCCAGGCTCAGTACCCCACTCACCGTGTTCAACACTATCAATCCTAATATATGCTCTCACTTGACGACACCCGTCAAGTTCCTCTTGTCTAAACCACCACTAGACAAGACCCCAAAAAGTCACACAAAAAGCGGTAAAGTTTCCCCTACGGAGATCAAACAATACTACACAAAAATAATAATAAGTGTTTAGAAATCACAGTTTTGTGTAGCCGTCGTCGTCTCCGTCAATCAGCACGGGCCAGCTCTCGTCTGGCAAGATGTAGATGCCACGTCACGTCTCTCGTGCAACTTAAGTTGCGAAAATGATGGCTCTGAAAATTGCGGCTAAGACCCCTTGAATATTGCGGCAATATGGACTTCCCTCCTCTTGGATGTTGTGGCTCTAGCCAATGTGGATCCTTGCGACAATGGAGTTCTGGATCTATGTTGCGATACTAGATGGCTAGGTTTTCTTTGATTGGCTTGGCCGACCTACTCTTCCCCTTTGCGTGATTCTCTTTTACCCTGGTTGAAGCTTGCGGTAATAGGATAGTTACCTATGAAGATTGCGGCAAGGAGTTTGGCATGAAGGCTTTGCGGCTAGGATATGGATTCTAGGGTTTTGGCCGAGCTCTCCTCTCTTCCTTTGTGTTGCCGCGCTCTTTTTCTCCTTTGGAATAGAGGTTTATATAGGAGAGGAGATGAGCAATGTATGCAGCTAGGGAGAAATCCTAATACTATGGGGATTAGAGATATGAATGGAGATTTCATTGGGATTCTATTTGATCTCATTGCAATGCTAATAGGATCTGAATTTGGATTCAAATAGGATAGGATATTTGATAGGATCTTGTAGCAATGCTAATGGGATTAGGATTTGAATAGAATCTCTAATTGATTTGAATCAATCCAAAGGAGATTTGAACGAGATACTCCGTTATCCCTCCATCTTTGACCAAGTCCAAATTGCTATATGAATAGCAATTTCTCCATCTTCCAATTTGCGATGTGTGTAGAAATTTCTCCATCAATTGACTTAGTCATCACTTTGAATATTTTCAAGCGTGCCATTCTTGAAAACACTTAGCACACACATTAGAACGTTCACACATGTTTGTTATCATCAAACACGGAGTCAACGATCGTTGTATCCAACATACATTGTATCCAACAATGTGATCGTCCTCCATAAACTCAGTCATTGATCTTTGGAGGTCGAACTCCACTTTTCTCTTCCTACATTGAGGGAGAGATTTCCTCCCTTCACGTCGATCAACACTCCCGCTGTGGCCAAGAAAAGACGGCCCATGATTATATGGATGCGGGAGTCCTCGGGCATATCCATTGTTACAAAGTCGCAAGGGACTAAGATTTTTCCTATGCGTACCGACACATCTTCTATTATGCCCATCGGATCTTTAATCGATCTGTCAGCCAATTAGAGAGACATATTCGTTGGTTGTAGCTCTCTCATCTTAAGCTTCTCACTAATAGATAGCGGCATTAGGCTGACACTTGTTCTCAAGTCACACAGTGCCCTCTTGATTTCCATGTTTCCAACAGCTCACGGGATAGAAAAAACTCCCCGAATCCTCGGGCTTCTCAACTACCTTTCTCTAGAGTATCACATTACACTCTACCGATAGTACGATCTTCTCTCACCTACCCCTTCGTAATGATCTCTTTTAGGAACTTGGCGTAGGTCGGGATCTCGAATATAGCATCGATGATTGGTATTGTGATGTTGAGCTGCTAAGAAGGTCAAAGAACTTCCCACACTTTTCATCCACCTTTGCTTTAGTCATTCTTGATGGGAAGGAGACCGTAGGGATTTATGTTCTGGGAGGTTCTTTAGTGGCCTCTCTTTGCTTCATCTCAACAATTTCTTTACTTGATGGCTTGAACGATGGAGGTGCCTCCTCACTCTCCATTTCAGATTCGATAATCACTTGTGGTTCCTTATCAGATGCAACTTCTTCTATGTCAGTGGGTATAGCGGGCGGCCTTCCATCTGCTTCCCACTCCTTATAGTTATGGCGTTTACATGCCCTCAGGGTTTGCTTCAGTTTGCCCTGGTAGCTTCCCTTGTGACCTTGCTATTTGTGACACTTGCTGCGTCATTTGTGCCCTTTGAGTTTCCATCATTTTTTGACTTGTTTCCAGTTGCTACGTGGTGGTCATCAACTACTAGATGGATGCTTGGAAGTACTCATTCCTTTGCCCCTGCCTGAGAATATGGCTTTCACTCAGAATCTCTAAATTAGATTTGGAAGTGAAAGGAATATTAGCAAAGGGTCTTTGATTTAAGATTTGCATTAGTGCTTGAGTATATGCTTGAAATGGCTGAGGGTGTTGTAGGTACGGTGGTTGAGCTTGCTATCCAGACTCATATATGAAAAATTAGGAGGGTTCTTACATCCTTGATTGAAGGTTCTTGAGTACATGTTATTGGGCGGCCTTGGAATGTTTCTATACAATGCAATGGCATGCTCGATTGTCATGCCCGGTGGTGTCATCAACATAGTTGGGCATTAGTTCCATGGGTGCCCCTGTACACCACAAACTTCACAAGGAGCCAACGTAGATGTATTAGAAGCACCAATTCCAATCATAGACAGTTATGTAGCTAATGTATCAAATTTTCCAGAAAGTGTAGAGACTTCTTCAATTTCATATTTTCCTTCTTTTTTGGAGGTTGTTCTCTCGCAACTCTATAGATGGTTGGTGGTGGCCATGTCCTCTAACAATTTCTTTGCTTCTTCAGAGGTTTCGTTCATGATTGTCCCATTACGGCGGCATCAATTGTCATCTTCACTTCACGGTCCAGCCCACTGTAAAATGATTGTATAAGGAACCAATCCGGGATTCCATGATGTGGGCAGCTCGGCTGGAGATCCTTGAATCTCTCTCATGCCTCGTATAGCGATTCTTGGTCCAATTGGAAGAAAGATGTGACCTCGTTGCGCATCTTGACAGTTTTTCCTAGAGGGAAAATTTCGTTCGAAAAACACATGATAAGCTATCCCATGTAGAGAATGTATTAGGATTGTGGCCTCGTAGCAATCCTAAGCATTGTCTCTGAGCAAAAATGGGAAGAGGGAGAGTCTAATGGCATCATTAGTAACACCATTCATCTTAAGTGTATCCATATTCTCGAGGAACATGTTCAAATGCTCATTCGGATTCTCCATGGGCGATCCACCGAATTGGTCTTGTTGGATGAAGCTTATTAAGGATGCCTTCAACTCAAAATTGTGTGGCTCGACCGGCGGTCTTAATATGCTTGATGTAGGCCCATCGAGGGGCATTGAGAAATCCATGAGGGGTCTTGCTGGTGGTTGATCATTATTCGCTGGAGGAGGTTGGGGTGGATTGTGTATCTCTGCCATCGTTTCTAGTGTAAGCTTCTTCTTTCTCTCGGTGTTGCGCCAACGTGCTATGGAGTCGATCTCAAAGTCTAGTGGAACTAAATCCTCAATATCCTGGGATCTCCTGTGCATACACGAAGGCTAAACCAAGGGAAACGTCAGTAGCACTGAAAATTAATAACAGAAGATAATAAAATAAAATAAAATAAATATGTAGTCTATCAACAAAGATCAAAATCAATATCAAGCAATGCCTCCCCGACAATGGCTCCAAAAACTTGTTCGTGTTTGATCTAGGTTCGATATTTATAAACTACAAACGCACGACATCATTGTAGCTCTATTCGGGTCATCCGTAGGGAGGCAGTCGCTGAGTATCGTTTTCTTTCTTAGTTAAAAAGCTATGCGGTCAATAGGTGGTCGAGATGAATAAAAAGGAAAATATCAGAGGATAAAAGCTCTAGGGCTTAGGGCAATTAGGGTTAAGATTGAATTTGGATTAACCTATTATTGGGTTCATTGGGACTCGGGAGAGGTCGTCTAACCTAAGGGTATTCTCCTACCCCCACTCTCGTGGTGCATAATAGGATATCCCTTCGTGTTATCCCTACCTCCCCGCTCTCACGAAGCTATGATTGGACTACCTAATCTATATCGATGTCGAATCTCGTCGATACATCGATATACGTTAGGTGCACTACGTCCGATGAATGTCCCTGGCCTTCCTCCATGCCTCCTTCGTGGATTAGGAGTTGGATCCATGTTAGGAGAAGGTGGCTTAGGACTTGGATCCATGTTAGGAGGGCCCTAATCGACACCCAACCCTCGTCAGCCATATCGATAGTATGGGTCAATGTAGGGAATGAAAACCCTAGATTAGTCCCGACTCTCACTGGTGGCTAATCTAATTAACCTCAAGGAAGGAGCCCATTATACATTGACAATTAACATCCTAACATACCCCAAATCACCAATTAGCCAACAATTAATAAATCAATTCATCCAACCCATGACCCAAAATCAGTGGGGTTCAACCCATTACCCTAGATGAAAAACTACTCACTACCCATTATCAAATACTCAATCAACAACAAGGATTCAATAGCCATTGAAATGGAATTAGTATAGAAATTCGAAATAAGATAATCCACAATAGCAATGAGCAAGGAAATCTATTTCTATAATCAAGATAACAATCTAAAACAAAGATGGCAAACGGAGTAATCAAAAGCTAACAGAATAAAGGGGAGAGAACATCTGAAAATCCTCTGCAAAACACTGATAAAGGGCATAATAAAAAGATCTCTTTCATAAAGGAAGAAGAAGATCTTAAATACATTCCTAAAAAGACCAAAAGCCCCTCTAACTAACTCTGACCGTGCCCACAATTTGCCATAGGACCTAATTCGACGCGACCACGTCAAAAACAACGCGATCGCATCATTTACATGTGTAAAAGTAGGTCTCGACAGTAGCAGCGACATGACCATTGGTTGAAGCATGCAGCTGCATCATTTACGGCTTTGGATCTTCATTTGGCCTTTGAAACGGTCGGGTAAAGTGTGACCATTTGGCTCG
Organism: Scilla litardierei; assembly: GCA_030789695.1. Taxonomy (NCBI): domain Eukaryota; kingdom Viridiplantae; phylum Streptophyta; class Magnoliopsida; order Asparagales; family Asparagaceae; genus Scilla; species Scilla litardierei. The sequence goes on from JAULAV010003451.1 coordinate 9,586, forward strand.
ATGCTTCTAGGATTACGCAGCCGTGTCGTTTGCGTCACACGATCGCGTCGAATGAGATTTTGTTCATCTTCTGATTTCAATGACGACGCCATTTGCGGTGTCTTCACTCGGTCGCATGGAATTGGAAACTGAGGCATCTGGGTGTTTTGCTGATGTAGTCGTTTGTGTCACTTTGTTGTGTCACTTTGTCTCCTCTTCCCCCTTTTGCGCACTTTGAGGTCCTGCCTTAGCTCCTTACGTTCTTTTGGCCTTTTTCATGCCTTATAGTTCAGATTTGATATATATTTTCTGAAAAGCATGAAATGGACCAAGAAAGTAAAAAAAGGAAACAAAATGTGGGAAGCAGAATGAAACGATGAATGAAATGACGTGGAACGTGCATGAAAAAGTGGTAAAAACTATGTACAAAAACCACTTATCAGCAGACTAAGAGGTCGGCCAGCAAGGGGAGTGACCCCGGCCTTACGGCGAACTTAGGGATACGTCAACTTGTGGAGGAGTGGCCTCTAGCCTTATGACAGACTAAGAAGTCAGCCTGCTAGGGGAGTGGCCTCCTGCGTTACGACGTCCATATGGATAAGTCATCATGTAGAGGGAGTGGCCCCTGCCTTACAACGGACTTATGGATAGGTTGTCCTGCAGGAGGAGTGGTCCCGTGACTTACGACGGAGTAAGAGGGCGGGCTACATGAGGAGTGGCCACTCGCCTTACGACGAACTTAGGAATAAGTCAGCCTGTGGGGGGCCTTACAGCAGACTTAGGGATAGTCGCCTAGCGGGGGGAGTGTCCCCTCGCCTTATGGCGGACAAAGAAGTCGGCTTGCAAGAAGAGTGGCCCTCTGCCTTATGATGGACTTAAGGATAAGTCAGCCTACAGTAAAGAGTGGACCCCTGCCTTAAGGCTGACTAACTTGCAATGTATTCTAAAATAACCATCATAGAATAAAAGTTGAGGTATCTACGTTAATTTGTAGGCCTGCACCTTTAGAAAAGACAAATTAGCAAAATAGGCCGATTAATTTTCAAATACACATGTCGACAATTTATTAGTTCGGCTAAATACAATCTTCACCAAACAATGTTAAAAAAGGATCTGAAATAACAAAATTAGCAGGGTGTTTGCGCGGTTAACTTGTGGGGTAAAGAATGGGTAGCAAGATCTCGGTATAGTTGGGTTGCCCTTCATTCTATGAAAAATGGAAGCTTACTCAATGATCCTGGTTATGGGCTAGTTTACATCAATTCCCTTACCTCGATCTGCCGTCCTTAAGGAGTCTTCTTCTTGGCTCGCTTTTGGGGCAGCAACAAACTTCTTCAGATACCCCCGCTAAACTAGTTGGTCAATGTCCCTCTTCAACTACTAGTAGCCCTCTGTATCGTTGCTGTGGTATTGGTGGCATCTGCAGCACTTGTTTTTATCTAGCTTGTTGATTCGGGGTGAATATTGCATATTTAACCCCTCATTTAGCCCCATTTTATGCATACATGATGCGTATTTGGTCTCTAATATGATCATATTCAGAATACCCTTAATTATTAGAGTAAACTCTCATTCTATGCACAAAACAGCAATATACTGAGTATTTCTGCCCTTTTTGTATTTTTTCTTACGAAGATCTCGATCTCACGACTCCAACGACTATTTATTTGTATTTTTCTGAGATCTGTGCTAATTTCTATGAATTATTGAATGCAGAATATGATTTAAATGGAGAAATACGGTAAAAACGCAAATACACGCGAAAATACGTTTTTGTATACGATGCTTCGACCAGTGCTTGACACGTCGCCTCCATCCAGCTCTATCATGCCGCATCCAACCGCTAACATTCATCCCGCATTTGAATCCAATACGGAGCGATATGGCTGCTCTGTGACCGTTGATGTGTGATCGAACAGACAAGATTCAAGTCTGCATCGAACTAGAATTATTCAAGCGGAGAGGATCCGTTAAGCACCACGCGGCAACTATCTAGCGGTGCTTGCCTCAATCGGACGGTCCACCTGAAGCATGACGTGGCCGATTCTTCACCATTGGATGATGATCCAACGGACAACATTGTGCCCGCATTGGACTCGAAGCGGTTCTGTGGAACGAGCAGATCTGCAATACACGAGGTATGATCTGATGGAAACCCCACTTAATCCAATGGCGAGGATGTTATCTGAGTTGGAGTCGGATGATGTGCGATAAATTCGCAACCCGCTATGCCAAGTGTCAGCTTGTGGTTTAATCCCGCACATATCGAACGGATGAGGGTTGCACCGATCTGCGGGTTGGGTTTTAATGGCAAATGGAGCGGGTTTGGACCCGTTAACAATTCTTAAACCGGTAATCTCCCTATATAAACGTATTCTAGGGTTTTTGGCCGTATTCATTGCGTATTGGAGGCTCTCTTGTGTGTATTTTCGTGTGATTTTCTGGGGCTTTGGAGATAGAGAACAGATGGTCTTGTAGAAGGAATTTCAAGGCTTTTGAGGAGTTTTGGTGATAGAAATATCAACTTATACCTTATATTTCACGTATTTAGCATGTATTTTGAACTCTTGATCATGTATTTGCTAATGAAAATGAGTTTTCTTCTCTTCATGCATGGCTAGTGCCCTTATATGTTGGTTGTGATGTAGTTAGGGCTCTGTGATAGTTGATTTTGTTGTCTTTTCGCCCTATAAGCATGTTCACGTATTTCATCGATTTCTATGTATAATCTAATTGAGTATGTTAATCGGAGACGTGTGCATGCCTAATTGAATATGATCTGAGTAAGACTTATTTGTGATGCGATCAGAGAGGATGTATCGTGACCCGAGAGGGGGCTCTTGTGCGTACTTTCTTTATGAAATAGACATTATACGTGATTACTTTTTGGCACTTTTGTTTGCGCGCTTTATCGCCGTACTTTCCGATGTTCTCATGTCCTAGCCGGATGAGACATTGAGTTATAGAAAAGATATTCAAAATCATCGATTACAAAACCCTTAACGAAATCACAACCGACACATGCTCCTCTTATTGGTTTCTTATATCGATTCTCTGTACTTATTTTAGTATTAATATCGTGTTTATTTAAAACCATCATCACGATTATCTCACCTTCAAAAGGTGGTAGTTTTTCATCCTTTTATTAATCTTTAGACACTGATTCTTTTGGTTTACAAGTCGACTGTCCCGTGGATTCGATACCTGACTCTCCAGGTTTACTACTTGATCGATCTCCCTTGGGAGTAGCGCTCGCACATTTCGAGACGAGTCAAGTTTTTGGCACCGTTGCCAGAGACATTGGTATTTGTGATCCATACTTTCAGTTTCTCTCAAGGAATATTCGGTGAGATCTTTCCATCTTTTAGTTTAGGATTTTTATTTTATTTCTATTACATAAAAACACATAAAAATATAAAAACATAAAATAAAAAAACATCTTTCTGTGCTAGTTTATGTGGCATAGATCTCCTACTTCACATAGATTAGTACAAATAGAAAACATTTCTAATAATGATGATGAAACATGTAACAAACCACCTACACAAGAAAGATCTTTATTGGAAATTTATATGCCATCTAGGGTGGTGTCTGATTCATGCATAGTTCTACCTGCGGATGCTCATAATTTCAATTTGAAGCCAAGTGCAATTGAACTCCTACCATCTTACCATGGCATTGAAAATGATAATCCTTATTTGCATGTCAGAAATTTTGAAGAAGTGTGCTTGACACAGTTGGATGGAAAAATTAGCTCTGATTCTGTTTATCTTAAATTATTTCCATTCTCTCTAAAAGATAAAGCAAAACATTGGTTTAATTCTTTGCCACCTAGATCTATCTCTACTTGGTTACAATTGCAAATTGAGTTTCTAAAAAAATTCTTTTCTTTGCAGAGTACCCATGCCTTGAAGCGACAGATCATGTCCTTTTCACAGAAGGAGAGGGAATCGTACGACCAAGCATGGGAGATATTCAAGGACCTTCTGATCGCTTGTTCATACCATGGATACGATAAAGGCTGTGCTATTGGATTCTTTTACGACGGTCTGCAGCCACAAACTACGCAATACATGGAGATGATGTGCAATGGTGAGTTCTTTCAGAAAACTCCTACGGAGGCATGGGATTACATGGAGACCATAGCGGAGTATACGAGGAGATGTGAGTCTACTTCAGAGTTTGACAGATCAGAGCCACTTCCTCCATCTAAAGGAGGCATGCACTCATTGAAGCCATACGATGCAATAAGAGCACAGGTGGATGCATTGCTGACGCGGAGTCTACAAGGCCTAGACTTGATAGCAGCAAAAGCAGTTGAAGCTAGACCGTTTTGTGCCATGTGTGGGTAGCACACTCATTACACGTCTGTTTGTCCCGCGATCCCTGCTACGAAAGAGACTATAAGGAACCCACAAACTGAAGTGAATTGGGTGTCAAATCAAGGGGTAAATTCGAACACTTTCAACTCTTCCTGGAAGAATCACCCAAATTTGAGATGGGGACCACAGCAGCCGGTGCAACAGACGACCACTCCTTACCAGCATCCAAATCATGCGAGCAATTAAGGGGAAGAAGGAGCAGAGCACTGATATCACTATCGTACTTCTGCAAATGATGCAGATGCAGAATCAACAACAACAACAGCTTCAACAACAATTTCAGCTGCAATTTCTAAAATTGCTGCATCTTTAGAAAAAGTTACTTTACTAGCTCAATCTGTTGCAAAACTTAACATAAATTCCTCTTCTTTTTTAGGTGATAATGTGAAACCATGCAAGATGGTAATTACTCTGTGTAGCGAAAGAGAAATAGAAAAACCAGAACCACCTAGGTATGAACAAACAATTGAGGAGAAAGAGGATGAGCATGTACCATAAAAGCTGCAAGAGGAGGTCAAAGAAAAGGAGCCTGAACCATATACACCGCCAGCTCCATTTCCACAGAGGCTAGCACCACCTTCAAAGGATAAGTATCAGGCAAAAATTAGGGACATCTTCAAACAGGTAAAAATTAATATCCCCTTGCTTGATGCGATAAACCAAGTGCCTGCTTATGCTAAATTTTTAAAGGATCTATGCACTGTGAAACAGACACTTAATGTGAAAAAGAAAGCTTTTCTCACGCAACAGGTACTTGCCATAGTTCAACATAACACTCCATCCAAATATAAAGATCCAGATTCTCCCACTATTCCATGCACTATAGGAACTAAGAGCTTTGGAAATGCTTTACTTGATTTGGGTCCTAGTGTGAATATTTTGCCTTACTTTGTTTTCTTGAACCTAGGTTTGGGAGAGCTGAAACCAACGCCAGTAGTGCTGCAGTTAGCAGACAGATCAATGAAAGTTTCAAGAGGTTGTGTAGAGGATGTTTTAGTTCAGGTGGACAAGTTCTACTACCTCGTGGATTTCATCGTCCTAGACATACATGGACCACCTTCTGGTAACATCACTCCTGTCATTTTGGGACGTCCATTCTTAGATACATGCAATGCTATAATCAATTGTAGGGATGGACAGTTGGAGATAACATTTGGTAACATGAAGCTTGAATTAAATATCTTTAAATCATGTAAGTTGCCAACAGGTGTTGAAAGTATTGAAGAGGTATGTCTTATTGAAAATTTGATTGAAGACTACTTTGAGGCTGAGTATGAATGTGAATCCAATTATATTGATTATAATTTTGATGATATTAATGAGTTTTATTTTGTGCAGGGCACTCATGAAAAATCAAGGGAAGCATGGGCACCAAGATTTGAACCATTGCCAGCTGGACTGCCACCACAATTACCCTCTGATGTGGAGCATCCAAAGATTAAGCTGAAGCCATTGCCGGACTAAGTATGCCTTCCTTGGAAAAGATGAGACTTTTCCCATGGTAATATCCTCCAAACTTACACTTGAACATGAACATTCATGGCTCGATGTACTTAGGGAACTTAAAGGGACCATTGGATGGTCCATTGCAGACATCAAAGGTATAAATCCCTTAACTTGTACACATCATATTTATCTTGAGGATGATGCAAAACCCACGCATGAAATGCAACGTCGGTTGAACCCGATGTTAAAAGAAGTGGTAAAGGGTGAGGTTCTTAAATTACTTGATGCTGGAATTATTTATCCAATCTCTGATAGCAAGTGGGTTAGTCCAACACAAGTTGTTGCTAAGAAATCTGGTTTAACTGTGGTTAAAAATGAAAATAATGAACTCATACCTATGCGAACCACCACTGGATGGAGAATGTATATTGATTTTAGGAATCTTAATTCAAAAACAAGAAAAGACCACTTTCCTTTACCTTCCCTAGATCAAATTTTAGAGAGAATGGCTGGTAATGAATATTATTGTTTTCTAGATGGCTACTCATGTTATTATCAGATAGAGATTGCTCTAGAGGACCAAGAGAAACCACTTTCACTTGTCCCTTTGGAACTTTCGCATTTAGGAGGATGCCATTTGGATTATGCAATGCACCTACTACTCTTCAACGTTGCATGTTAATCATATCCAGTGATATGGTTGAAAAGATAGTAGAAGTATTTCTGGATGATTTCTCTGTATATGGCATTTCTTTTGAAAATTGCTTATCTAACTTAGCCCTCGTTATATGCAGATGTAAAGAGAAGAACTTGCTACTCAATTGGGAAAAGTGCCACTTCATGACTACGGAAGATTTGGTACTTGGTCACTTAGTTTCTAAAGCAGGTATTCAAGTGGATAGGGCGAAAGTTGAGTTATAGAGAAGTTGCCAACACCAAAAGCGTCAAAGATATTCGTTCCGTCTTGGGTCATGCAGGATTTTATAGACGCTTCATAAAGGATTTCAGCGCTATCTCTCGACCTCTTTACAATTTATTAACTTCAAATACTGAATTTATTTGGATGCAAGAGTGTCAAAATTCTTTTGAAAAACTGAAATCCTTACTTGTCTCATCGCCTATTTTGCAAGTTCCAGATTGGACCCTTTCTTTCGAGATTATGTGTGATGCGAGTGATTACGCAGTGGGAGCAATCCTTTGGCAAAAGAAAGAAAAAGTTCCTTATGTGATTTTCTACGCAAGTAAGACCATGAACGATGCTCAAAGAAATTACACGACAACGGAAAAGGAATTACTTGAGGTGGTATTTGCATTGGACAAGTTCAGGAGCTACATTTTGGGATCGCCTATCGTCGTCTATATGGACCATTCTATACTCAAATATTTATTATCGAAAAAGGATGCAAAACCTACACTTATACGATGGATTCTTCTTTTGCAGGAGTTCAACATCGCGATACGAAACAAAAAAGGAGTGGAGAATCATGTTGCAGACCACCTCTCTAGACTGACGGTAGGCACAGAGTCATCAGATACACCGTTGAGAGATTCTTTCCCCAATGAGCAACTTTTCCCCGTCTCTACTCTACCATGGTATGCAGACATTGTCAATTATTTGGTAACAGGTAGAACTCCATCACATTGGTCCTCTCTTGATTTTGAATGTTTCAAACATGAGGTAAAATCTTTCTACTTTGACGATCCTTATCTCTTTAAATATTGTGGAGACCAAATTGTGAGACGATGTATACTCGAACATGAGATTAGTAGTGTTTTACAATTTTGCCATAATGGGATATGTGGATGACATTTTTCTGCTAATAAAACTGTTGCGAAAATTTTACAAAGTGGATTTTCCTGGCCCACTATGTTTAAGGATGCATATGCTTATTGTAAATCACGTCTGCGTTGTCAACAGTTGGGGGGAATCACAAATTGAAATATGATGCCATTAAATTCCATGTTAGAAATAGAAATATTTGATTGTTAGGGGATTGATTTTACGGGACCTTTTCCACCTTCATTTGGTTATGTTTTCATACTCGTTGCAATTGATTATGTCTCTAAATGGGTGGAGGCTATTCCTTGCAGGTCTAATGACGCATCCATCGTGCTAAAGTTCTTGAAAGAAAATATTTTCGCATGTTTTGGAGTGCCAAAGGCCATTATTAGTGATGGAGTTTTCCACTTTTGCAATATGCTCTTCGCAAATTTAATGAAGAAGTTTGGGGTGACACATAAAGTTTCAACTCCATACCATCCCCAAATGAATGGACAAGCTGAACTTGCAAATAGAGAGATCAAGAATATCCTTCAGAAAACAGTGAATCCCACACTTAAAGATTGGAGTCTTCGCTTGCCTGAAGCTCTATGGGCCTACATGACGTCATATAAGACTATTCTAAGGATGTCTCATTACCGTTTAATTTATGGAAAAAATTGTCATCTTCCTGTTGAATTAGAACATAAATCTTATTGGGCTATTAAATCATTAAATTTGCTTGATGACTCATCGAATGATTCTCGTAAATTGCATATATTGGAACTTGAGGAGCTGTGAAGGGAAGCGTATGAAAATGTAAAATTGGGAAAAGAACGAATGAAAGCTGTGCACGACAAGACGATCCTATGGAAAGAATTCAAGCTTGGGGACAAAGTTCTACTTTATAACTCACGATTGCATATATTTCCAGGAAAGCTACGTTCCAAGTGGCGGGCCCATTTCATGTCAAACAAGTTTTTCCACACGTAGCGGTAACTATGGTGATTGAAAAAGATGGGAGCGAGTTCAAAGTCAATGGGCAATGACTGAAACACTTTCAAGAACTTTGGACCATGGAGGATACAACCATGGAGCTTACGGATCCACCTTTGGGTGGCACTTAAACCGGTGTGTTCTTTCCTTACTCAGTAGTGGTAGATTTTCTTTTCTTTATTTTACACTTTTTATTTTTTTTAGGAATTTTGCCTCTAGTACACTCTTTTCATCATTGATGACAATGTTTGTCTTTAAGTTGGGGGGAGTGTATTAGACTTTTTGTTAGGATTTTATTTACTTAGCTTTTCTATTTAAAAAGAGAGAAAAGAATAAATCACCATCACTCATCTTCTAACCATCATATAAGCCCTCTTAAAGTGTCACTTTATCGGATGTTTATGCATTAATGACATTCTCAAAATTGTTTATGGCTTGAAATCAGTATTTTTCTCTTCACGGAATTAATCATTAATATGCCCTTTATGAAAAGTTTCAAATCATATGACTAATATCTCGAAATGGTTTGAATTAATTCCATGCAAGTCGTTGTGATGCGTGGGTTTAAACTGGACATGACTGATAGGAATAATCTTCTTTTTGAAGAGGAATGTGGCCATGAATATGTGCTAAAAGGTGAGTCTAATGAATGGGTGTGAGTTGCCTAAAAAAATGAAAAAGAGAAAAAGAATAAAGTGCATCGTTTCCTTGATGTTATCAAGTAGCCGGGTCTTCGTGCCTTAGGAAGCATTGGAGATTCGCGTCGAAAGATAGATGTATGGGGACTGCACTCAAAAAAGAGATAATAAAAACTTAGATGATTCGAGTTACTAAGTTCGAGGGGCCCTTCTAAGTCTATTGCCCGAAGGTCGTCTGGCCTAAGAGTCATTAACTGAAGGCTCATTACATGGATCATTCTAAGTCAAAAAAGAAAAATAAAAAAATATGGCAAACTCAACACCCATGAATTAGACGATCTTTAAATAATGTCGGTTCCTTGAAAATTAGAAAGTTATGAATTGATGTTATGTTGTACTTTTTGTACATGCAAAACGATGCTTGTATGTTATGTATTTAAACTGGATTAGAGATAATGACATAGATTTGATCTCATTCATAATTGTGTATATTCGTGGTGAATATTATGATGTAAAGTGTGTTATTGAGCCAAGCCTTAGACAATTGGAAGGATATAATATTTTTCTAAACATTTGATTTAGTTGCTCTTTTTGCTAGAGACTAGCGAGACACTAGTTGGGGTGTGATTTGGGGTGAATATTGCATATTTAACCCCTCATTTAGCCCCATTTTGTGCATACATGATGCACATTTGGTCTCTAATATGATCATATTCAGAATACCCTTAATTATTAGAGTAAACTCTCATTCTATGCACAAAATAGAAATATACTGAGTATTTCTGCCCTTTTTGTATTTTTCTTACGAAGATCTCGATCTCACGATTCCAACGTCTATTTATTAGTATTTTTCTGAGATCTGTGCTAATTTCTATGAATTATTGAATGAAGAATACCATTTAAATGGAGAAATACGGTCGAAAATACGTAAATATGCGTGAAAATATGTTTTCATATACGGTTCTTCGACCAGCGCTTGACACGTGGCCTCCATCCAGCTCTATCACGTCGCATCCAACCGCTGACATTCATCCAGCATTTGAATCCAATACGGGCGATATGGCTGCTCTGTGACCGTTGATGCGTGATCAAATGGACGAGATTCGAGTCTGCATCGAACTCGAATTATACAAGCAGAGAGAATCCGTTAAGCACCAAGCGGCAACTATTTAGTGACGCCCGCCTCAATCAGATGGTCCACCTGAAGCATGACACGGCCGATTCTTCACCATTGGATGATGATCTAATGGACATCATTGTGCCCGCATTGGACTCGAAGCGGATCCGTGGAATGAGCAGATCCACAATACACATGGTATGATCTGATGGAAGCCTCGCTTAATCCAACGGCGAGGATGCTATTCGAGTTGGAGTCGGATGCTGAGCGATAAATTTGCAACCTGCGATGCCATGTGTCAGCGTGTGGTTTAATCCCGCACATATCGAACGGCTGAGGGTTGTGCCGATCTGCGGGTTCGGTTTTAGCGGCAAATGGAGCATGTTTGGACCCGTTAACAATTCTTAAACCCGCAATCTCCCTATATAAACGTATTCTAGGGGTTTTGGCTGTATTCATTGCGTATTGGAGTCTCTCTTGTGCGTATTTTCGTGAGATTTTCTGGGGCTTTGGATATAGAGAACAGAGGGTCTTGCAGAAGGAATTTCAAGGCTTTTTGAGGAGTTTTGGTGATAGAAATATCAACTTATACCTTATATTTCACGTATTTAGCATCTATTTTGAACTCTTGATCATGTATTTGCTAATGAAAATGAGTTTTCTTATCTCCATGCATGGCTAGTGCCCTTATGTGTTGGTTGTGATGTAGTTAGAGCTATGTGATCGTTGATTTTGTTGTCTTTTTGCCCTATATGCATGTTATAATCACGAATTTCATCGATTTCTATCTATAATCTAATTGAGTATGTTAATCGGAGACGTGTGCATGCTTAATTGAATATGATCTGAGTAAGACTTATTCTTGATGCGATTCTAGAGGATGTATCGTGACCCGAGAGGGCACTTGTGGGTACTTTTTTAAGAAATCGACGTTATACGTGATTATTTTTTGGCACTTTTGTTTGCGTGCTTTATCGCCATACTTTCAAACATTCGCATGCCCTAGCTTGTCTCCTTCAATTTTCAAGAGAGGTCCGTTGAAGTACCCCCTCTCTCTAGGCATAGGCCATCATAACCTCCTTAGGAGCATTGAACTTTGTGAAGACCACGTCGGACTTATTCGACCAGTCTCTGAGACTTCTGTCTCGTCTTTTGCAATCCGTTTACTCTCGATAGACCTCCTCCTTATGCTGAGCTTCCTTCATTGTTTCAATCGGGGTTTGGAAGTGCACCCATCACATGTGGCAAGCACATCTTCTGCCAGCTTGAACCGCTCTGCTCTGGTAAGGAGCTGATCCATGTTACATGATGGTTTATGATGCAGAGACTTCATTAAGTCTTCGCATCTGACCACTTTCTTGAGGGTCTCAATGGGCACCTCGTCACTGTAACTTTCGGATTGCAGTTTTTCAGAATTGAAATGTTTCAGAAAGCTCCTCAACGTTTATCCTTCCCTTTGTACCAGGTTGAATAGGTGTCTAAGCTACTTTTCCTCCTCCTTCTTACCATGAATTGATGGTAGAATTCTTGAGCCAGGCTTTTGAAAGACCCAATAGATCGGTCGAGAAGCCTGTTGTACCATTCCCTTCTTCCTCTTCTTCTTCCCTATCTCCTTCTTCCTCATCAACATCCTCTTCATCAGCATCATCGATTCTGAAAAGCAAGAAGAATGTGACCATTAAGGCTAGTGACGTGGCCGGAGTCCATACTGCATAGAAAAACCAGATTGTTGTCTGCCCGCCTCAACAGCCCTTTGTTAAGTCTTGTAGCATCTCCTACCACTAAACTAGTGGTTAACTACCAGTACATCATGGTAGAGCTTCAGGAGATGCGGGAAGCTCGGGCCCGTGAGGCTAAGAGGAATGAAATGTTACATGAAATGTGCCTAGATCTGCTCCATGCCAGGACCAATGCCCCAACTACTTCCAACCATGGTGCACCCCCCTCTAACAGGGAGTATATGGAAGATGTGGATGCTAGGAAAATGTGAGTCTCCAGCAACACTGGAGGATCAACGAGTAGTAGCCAAGCACATCGCAATGACAATGGGATAGCTATAAGTAGCTTGTGTGCCAGAAGTCCTTCACCTACTCCAAGCAAAGACATGAGTTCCCATATGCAAGAAAAAAAGATGCAGATGACCTTAGACAGAGGCTCAATGTGACATGAGTAGCTTAGGCTGCCTCCATGGCAAATTAAATAACTGTCATGCAGTAATAGATCAACCGCCTTCGACGAGGAGACATAGATCCTTTTGAGGACACGAGTTTCCTCTTTGCTCCACCATTTACCTCCACTATCCTCAATACACCATACCCACGGAAGTACATCCTACCTTCTATAGACGATGGTGCAAGATCATATGCCGACATTGGCAACCTGGTTGAGCATCTGGTACATACACTGAATACTTTTAGTTGAAAGGGTATCCTCGAGACCTCATGTACTAGGTCTTCCCAAGATGCTTGCCTAAAGTGGCCTGGTCGTGGTTTAGGAACCTTTCAAAGGGATCGGTCAACTCTTTTGATGACCTCAAAAAGAAGTTCATCTCCCACTTTGTTGGCCAAAAGGTGACAAAGAGATATCTCGAATCCCTGACTTCCATCAAGTAGGGGCCTGATGAGTCTAACCAAGCCTTCCTGGCTTGATTCACCAGAGCTCACATGGAAATCGATGTTAACCCTGATGACATCACCAAGATGGATCTTCAAGTGAGTTTCCAAGATGGGTCCACACTAAAGTTTAGGATCTGCAAGCAGAGGTATACATCCTTTGCTCACCTCGTATGCCAACCCATAAATTTCATCATCGTAAAAGAGGTCTGCAGATGATATGATGCCACCAATGGATCATGAGGTTGGACCCCAACTACACTCCTTATAGCAAGTGTCTCATGCCCAAGAGGCACTTTGACCAAGCTCAGCACCCCTCGGCTGGTGACAGGTGACCCATGTCTTCTAAGTTTGAAGTCTTCATTATGCTATCAGCCATGCTTTCAATGATTCTAGCCAGAGCGATAACGTAGTTCGATCCTCCATGCCCATTACTAGACAACCTAAGAACAACAAGACCAAATACTATGACTTCCACTTGGGGGTTTGCCTTGTCATTAATGACTACAAGATTCTTGGGGATCAGATCAAGTGCCTTATCAAGAGGGGGTGACTCCTAGAGTTCAAAGCTTCAGTGCTGGGGGTCAATCTGAAAGGCCTCAGAACAAGGGTAAGTGCGTTACCAGCTCATCTGACGTCATCGACATGAACATTGGGTCTGTCACTACAGTGGGTTGTAACTTGGATCAACAGTCAACCCACACACAGAAGAGCTACGCTTGTCAAGTGCATAACCCTCTGATTAACCTTGAGATATCTATTGCAGATCAAGCCTCAAAGTAGCTCAGGCTCTCCAAGGATCCTCTAACCTTCACTAAAGATGAGGCAAGGTAGGTCCACCAGCCCAAAAATAATGCCATTATGGTCAACTTGTGGATTTCTAGTTGCAAGGTCTGCTACGTCCTGATCGACAATGGGAGCATAATTGGTACCGTTTACTTAGACACTTTCCACAAGCTGGAGATCCTTGCCGATGTCATGCAACTCATGCTTACCAATCTCTCTAGTTTCACAAGTGACCATGTGGTCTTGAAGAGGATGGTCTCTCTCCAAGTGGATCTCGACACACCACCATGCCAGCAGGTGCAGAATATCAACTTTTTGGTGGTCAATTACCCTGGCACCTTCAATGCATTCATAACGCAACCGACCCCCAATTCCATGTATACAATGGCTTCTACTTACCACTTGATCGCGTTGGGATGTACTCCCAAAACAATGTAGTTTTATCGCAAGCACACTGTGTAGTGGCAAGCGGGTATCGTATCCACAGGGAGGTGGTGTTGTCTCCAATCTATCTTAGGTTCGCTCGACTACCAATGTTTATTGGTGGAGATGGTTATGGTATGATGTAATGGCAATGTTAATGGATGTCGGTGTCGATGATAAAGATGTCGGTTGTAAATTCAATCAATAAAAATGTCTAGAACTAGGAAATCCCGACTATAGATATTCAAGCATCAATGTGAATATGAACTCCCATATTACTACTCTTGATTTAGGGTGAAACTGTTGCAACTAAGTTGTGAACCCACGTATGCTCTTGCGCTATGCAAGTCTATAATAATCTAAACTAGAACCTTGCTCTCGCGCAAGCCGAGTTCAAACTACTAGCATTAAGATCGACAATATAATTCAATTCCAACTCAAGTTCGCTCTCGCGCAACGTGAATTTGAATCTAGATCATGGTGGTTTGTATTTGTTTTATCGTCGTACAAACAAATATAATTATAGAAATATAATAAAGATGCTAGCTTTGGTTGCTCTCGTGCACCAACTTTAGGGAATCTCGATTATAGATCTAAATCGAATATCTAGGGCTTCCCATATAACAAGATCCTCTCTCGAGCTCTCAAGATCCAATGGAAATCCATAGCTATCCGTAGCAAATTAACCATAATCTAACCCTAAAATAAGTTTAGCAACATGGGTATTCATTAGATTTCACATATCAAACCCTAGATCCACAGGGTTCATCCCTTTGCCCTAGAGCAAGAATCAATCAAGCATAGCAATAATGATATAGAAACAATAAAAAAAATTGCTTGCATATAAAAAAATATCAAATCAATGATTCAAATAACAATAACAAAGATACTTAGCTTTCATGAAGAAATCCAATCCAAATACAAGCTTTTATATCCAAGAGGGGGCCTAGGGAATGGCCTAACCTCTAAAAAAGTCTCCATGAAAAATAATAGGAACTCTCCCTCAATGACGGCTACAAATTTGTATTTATATGTGTCCCAAATCCCTAAGAAAAAGTGGACCAAAATTTCCAAAACCCTAGTTGTAACAGATTTTCAGATTTCTGGCCGCCAGTGCACTCGGACGAGTGAAAATGTCACTCAGTCGAGTGGGATCTCCTGCACAAACTGCAAAAATCAGCATTCTATTTTTTTAGTCACTCGGTCGAGTGAAAGTGTCACTCGGTCGAGTGACACTGATATGCAAATTCCAGCACGGCAACCCAATCTTGCAGAAATTCTAGAAAATTCATCCGACCTCCATGTTTTGTGTTTTTGGTGGCCTTGGAACCATCATGAAGTCTACTATAACTAAAAAATATCCCCAGGTCAAGATGGCCTCTGGAATGATAGCAGAAATCAAAACAAGATGGATGTAGTGCGTAAATGTTTGGTGTTTCATGCATTTTAGCTTTGTTTCTTCTTCTTCTTTGCTCCAACTTTCATAGATCTTTCTTCCTTGTCTTTTGGTGCTTCCAACTCATATCCAAGGGTATTCTTGCTTATCTTGCATCATCAAGCATGGCTTCATCTCCAAATTGCACCGTATCACTCCAATTCGCTCCAAATTCCCTGAAATCAAAATAAATGATCTGAAAGTGAAATAGTTCCAAATATTCATCGAAAGCGTATAAAATGGGGATTTGGAGGGTGAAACATGATATGAATGTATGCGAATAAATGTATAAAATACATGCATATCAAAATCCCCCAAGCCTACCTCTTACTCGTCCTCGAGGAAGACAAATAAGAAGTTCACAGTGAGACAAAAATAATAAAATAAAAGAAACCAAAGAAGAGAATTAACAAGATCATTTCCTCATCGCATGTAGCACACACAACATCAACTGAGCAATAAATAAGCATACACATCCACACATAGCATTCTAGTCTAGCACCATGCATATATCATGGATTTTCAATAAAGTATAGAGAACTCAACATCAATATGAAATTAGAGACATAATCCTATCATAGCCTACCATACAATATATTCAATCCATAGAATTTAAATTCAAACTCCACAACATATTCTCTATCCAGCATAAATGTATCATGATCAAATACCAAGCATGCAGGATATAAATTTGTTGTAATGAGTTCGATTGAAGTTAGGATTGAAGTTAGGAGATCACCACACTAGACTTTTTCACGAACCCTAGAAAAACTTCAACTCTGCCCATGTCTTTCTTCTAAATAGAAATGGAGATAAGGATATGGAATTTTTGTGTTTTTATACTTTTGGCTATTTTTTTGGCTTTTTGTCTTACAAACTTGCGTAAACGCAATGGAGTGCAAGGAGCAGTCTATGCATCCCAGATCAGGCGATCTTAGGGCATCGGGTTACAAGGCACCCCAATGACCTTTTATTTAGGAATTTTGTTTGATTTTCATATTTTTGTTTTGGGATTTTGGCAAACTCACGTAAACGCGATGGAATGCAAAGATGGTCTTTGACCATTTATTTGGCAATATACAACAGAAAAGGAAAAAGCATAGAATCTAGACATGGGCTCGGTATCAGAGTTTCTACTCATCAATACTAAATCTTCATGGGTTGTCCTATTTCTCTTGAATCACACTCAATTCATGAAACATACTTAGTTACCTTACAAATCATGCAAATAATTCATTCATTTTCCTAATTAATTCATGCAATCTTTTTGACTGTTTCGAGAATATATATTGTGGAAAAATGAACTCAGCTATGGAAAAGCATATTGAAAAGGCAATCTACTCAAGAAAATAACTCTATATCAATCAACTAAGAGTTCCAAATAAAATCCATCATATAAATATAAAATTGAAGCATATCAGACTCAAGAAAAATGATACGTGAGTGTGTAAAGAAAATCCTAGCAGAGTGTGCATAATTACAAAGTGCAATCATGTGAAAATCATTTCTAGTCTAAAAAGAGAAAAGAAAAGAAAGAAAAGAAAAACAAGCACACAATATGATGCATGAACACACATAAAAGGACAATAAGATGGAAAAATCGAAAAAATGATGCAAAAATTTGAAAATTTCTAAAAATCCTAACAATAAAGTAAAAGTGCAACTATTGTAACTAAATGGCATGGAAATGCACTCCCCCAAGCTTAAACTACTCATTGTCCTCAATATGATCATAAAAGATAATTATGAGGAACAATGATAAATATGAGGGGGGTGAATGGAAAATAATGACATGTATGACATGAAATCCTAATGTAACTACATGCGCATGCAATGATGCATGAGAGTGCCTTCCCCCAAGCTAAACCAAACAATCCCGTTCATTGACTCGATCAATAAAATCACGACTTTGCTAAGCGTGATCATGTCAAATGGATAAGAAATTAAGTTTATCATAAAAGAAGTGCTTGATGGTTGGTGAGCAAAGGGCGAGACATATATAAATGTGAAGAAGATGGCCATCAATAGCACATAAAGGGTTTGGGAGTAAAAGATTATTGTTGCCAACATTAGGGGGAATTTATTTATCTATTTTATTATTTTTCATTCAATCTACTAGGAAAACAAACAAATATACGGTCCTCTCGCTGTCGAGGGGATTCGACGTTATTGAAAGCATAAAATTTTACATTATTGATACACTATTGGATTGGTATCACCTGATTTAAACGGTGGATCCAGAATCTTCAGCTGTGCAGGTAACTGTTCCAACTGCACTTTCCGGGGCTACGCCAGATGCGTACCTTCACGAACACCAACGAACTCCAGCAATGCATCCTCCAGCATCCTATAAGGACTCCACCTGTACCCTGCAAAGAATATGATGCATCAGTTTGCTGCAAAAATTTTACCCTCATAATAAAAGATTCCAAAGAGGATTATTTATAGAAATATATGAAATAAAAAGCAGTGGACGATACTTCCCTGGAAATAATTCAATATCCTCTTGTACTATGACATCTATCTCCCTGGTGTCCTCTCTCAGCTATCAGGTAACTCCAGATCATATGTGTGGACCTCCTCGGTAAGTTCGTCAAGCTGTGACACGTCCAAGCATACCTCCGGTCTATAATCGTATGTGTGCTGCAAAAGATACGATGTGTCAAAAATATCTGAATCAAAATAAATATCAAATGGAACACATGATTCAGAAATGGAATGTGTAAAAATATCTCCTTGAGTGGGAGCAGTAAGCTCTGGTGAATGCTCCTCAGGTGGATGCTCAGCCTCAGTGGAAGATAGAGGTGGCTGCTGAAGCTCAACTGCAAGCAGGCAAGACTCTGGATCTATCTGAATGAAGATATCCTCATCCCAAAGTGCTGCCTCCTCAATGGTATGCTCTGGCTCCGCATGTGAGGCCTCCTCATCAACATGCTCTGGCTCGACATGGTGCTTTTTTGCCTTCTTATCAACTATCAATGTAGGCTCTCTCTGGAATGGTGATGCTGGCTGCTCATGTGTGTTAACTTGTGGGGATGTTACATGTGGAGGAGAAGGTTCACAAGCAATCCAAAAATATAGTATATCCCCCTCAAGACTGATATGGATGTTTTCCTCAATTGCTCCTACAGCCGAAACATGGTTCATAACAAAAGTTGCAAATCGTAGCTCAAATGCATCACCTGTTATAATGATCTCTGAACCGGTGAACCTCACCGACTCCAAAATTCCCTCCAATAAATTTTGAAATGCTTCCTCCTTTGGCAGCGCATATGGCTCAATTTTTGCTTCCTCTACTGCCTCTTCGTCCATCCACTCTTCCTAGCAATATCTGTATCGTAAGATGGGGGATCGATGATGGCACATTCTGGCTCTGGTAATATGATTAGCGATGCTTCTTGCCCATAAGATGAAGAAGCCGAACTGATATCTTTGGAAATCCCTGCAACCTTAAGCATGAGCGCACTAATTTCAAGGTCCCTTTTCAACCATTCTAAATTAAGGTTGCTCTTTTCAATCCTGGCTAGCATTTCAACCTGGTGTGCATGAATCCCATCAAGAAAGTATTCTCCCGTCTGAGCACTCTGATCAAAATATGTGGTCCATATAATATCACCCATAACACCTGATCAATAAAGATAAATACCTGGAGAAAAATATCAGTGGCACAAAAGAATATAGAAATGATAATAATGGTGGCGGGGGTGAACATTTCTTTTTATTGATTTTTTTATTTTTAAAATGTTTTTATTTTTCGTAGTCTAATCAACTTAATTGTGACAAATTGGCACCCAATGGGGAAACACCTCCCTGGCAACGACGCCAAAAACTTGATCACGTCTGGATGTACTCACAAAACAATGTTATTTTACCACAAGTGCACAGTCTAGTGGCAAGCGGGTATCGTATCCACATGTAGGTGGTGTTGGCTCCAATCTATCTTAGGTTGGCTTGACTAAGAAGGTTTATTGGTGGAGATGGTTATGGTATGATGTAATGGCAATGTTAATGAATGTCAGTGTCGATGATAAAGATTTCGGTTGTAAATTCAATCAATAAAAATGTCTAGGACTAGGGAATCCCCACTATAGATATTCAAGCATCAATATGAATATGAACTCCCATATTACTACTCTTGATTCAGGGTGAAACTGTCGTAACTAAGTTGTGAACCCACGCACGCTCTCGTGCTACGCAAGTCTATAATAATCTAAACTAGAACCTCGCTCTCGCGCAAGCCGAGTTCAAACTACTAGCATTAAGATCGACAATATAATTCAATTATAACTCAAGTTCGCTCTCGCACAACGTGAATTCGAATCTATATCATGGTGGTTTGTATTCATTTTACCACCGTACAAATGAATATATTTAAGAAATATAATAAAGATGCTAGCTTTGGTTGATCTCGCGCACCAACTCTATGGAATCTCGATTATAGATCTAAATCAAATATCTAGGGCTTCCTATAGAAAAAGGTCATCTCTCGAGCTCCCAAGATCCAATAGAAATCCCTAGCTATCCGTAGTAAATTAACCTTAATTTAACCTTAAAATAAGTTTAGCAATATGGGTATTCATTAGATTTCACATATCAAACCCTAAATTCATAGGGTTCATCCCTTTGCCCTAAAGCAAGAATCAACCAAGCATAGAAATAATGATATAGAAATTAATAAAAAACATTGCTTGCATATAAAAAATATCAAATCAATGACTTACATAACAATAACAAAGATACTTAGCTTTCATGAAGAAATCCAATCCAAATACAAGCTTTCAGATTCAAGAGGGGGCCTAGGGCATGGCCTAACCTCTAAAAAAGTCTCCAAGAAAAATAATAGGAACACTCCCTCAATGACGACTACAAATTTGTATTTATATGTGCCCCATATCCCTAAGAAAAAGTGGACCAAAATACCCAAAACCCTAGTTGTAACATATTTTCAGATTTCTGGCCGCCAGCGCACTCGGCCGAGTGAAAATGTCAATCGGTCGAGTGGGATCTCCTGCAGAAACTGCAAAAATCAACATTCTATTTTTTCTAGTCACTCGGCCGAGTGGGATCTCACTCGGTCGAGTGAATGTGGCACTCGGTCGAGTGACACTGATACGGAAATTCCAGCACTGCTACCCAATCTTGCAGAAATTCTAGAAACTTCATCCGACCTCCGTTTTTCATGTTCTTAGCGGCGTTGGAACCGTCATGAAGTATATTATGACTATAAAATATCCGAATGTCAAGATAGCCTCTGGAATGATAGAATAAATCAAAACAAGGTGGATGTAGTGCGTAAATCTTAGCGTTTCATGCGTTTTGGCTTTGTTTCTTCTTCTTCTTTGCTCCAACTTTCATAGATCTTTCTTCCTTGTCTTTTGGTTCTTCCAACTCATATCCAAGGATATTCTTGCTTCTTTTGCATCATCAAGCATGGCTTCATCTCCAGATTGCATTGTATCGCTCCAATTCGTTCCAAATTACCTGAAATCAACATAAATGCTACGAAAGTGAAATAGTTCCAAATATTCATCGAAAAGCGTATAAAATAGGGATTTGGAGGGTGAAACATGATATGAATGTATGAGAATAAATTTTTAAAATACATGCATATCACCACTTAACATAATTACATATGCACATGTGATTATAAACGTGTGATAATTATTTGGTCTTACATGTGAATAATAAATCTACCTAATAAAAGATTTATTGTTCGACATGTTATTATTGTCTGGGTTTGATTACTATACAAAGATATCAGTTATAAGTTAATATTTTGTTCAAAGATAAAAAATTAATAGAGTGACTGGTACCTGGAGATAGGGTTTGCAATTGTTTGAATTTATTTTTATTTTTTAAGATTTATCTGATCTTGTTTTATTTGTTGTTGTTCACTTTTTTAGTTATAAAGACTACTAATATTACTGTCAACATAAACACAATTCATATGCTAAATGACTTTAACTTCAAATCATGGAAGATGAACCTCTTGATAGTTCTTAGAGTTATGGATCTTGGCCTTGTGATAAGAGCTGATTCTCCCCCGCCTTTTACAGATAAGAGTATCTTTAATGATAAGATGGAGATTGAAATATGAGAGAAATCAAATCGCATATGCATGATGCTTATGAAGACTACCATTTCAGAAGCAGTCAGTGGCATAATGTCTAAAAAATCAATACAGTTAACGAGTTCTATATGGATATTAAAAGAGATGTATCAAGAACGGAAAGGCTAAAATTTCGATACTCTTGACAAGTCTATTTTCAATGAGGTATAATGATAAAGGAAATATCAGGGAATACATCTTGGAGATGTCTCATCTTGCTTCCATTTTGAAAGTACTTAAGCTTGAATTTTCTGAGGACTTTGTAGTGCATTTGGTTTTGATATCCCTTCTGACATAGTTTATGTAGCTTAAGAGGAGCTACAACTTTCAGAAACAGCCTAGCTTTTTGAATGAGCTCATCTCACACTGTGTCAAAGAAAAAGAAAGCTTAAGCTAGATAAGATAAAAAGTGATCATCTGGCCTCAACTTTCAAGAACCACAAAAGAAGAAGGCTAAGAGAGATGTAGATATAGCACCTCAAAAGAAACAACAAAAGAAACTGAATGATTCGAAATGTAATAGTTTTTTCTTCTGTGGAGCCGATGTACATAAAAAGAAGAATTGTACCAACTATCACACATGGCATGCTAAGAAAGGTATGCTTCTTAATATGGTTTGTTCTCAGGTTAATTGAACTTGGGTACCAATAGACACATTGTGTTTAAATTCTGGTGTAATAATGTGTCTATATATGGTTGTCTGAGTTGTCGAAAGCCAAATGATGGTGAAAGATATATGTATGTGGGTGATGCAAGAAGGTTCAAGTTGAGCTAATATGGAAATTTAGATTATTTTTAAAGACTGATTATATTTGGATCTTGATGAGACAATTTATTGTACCATTTTTAGACATAATTTGATTTCTATTTTTTGCTTTGGACAAATCTAGTTATCCTTGTTCATTTGGGAATGAAAATTTAGTCTGTCTTAAGATTCAAAATTCGTTGGTTTTGGCACCTTGTCAAGTTATGATAATCTTAATTTAATTGATACAATTGCTCCATTTAAGGAATCCATGTATTCAAGTACACGATCTATAAAGAGAACATTAACTAGTGAGAATTCAGCTACGTTATGGTACAAGAGATTGGATCATATATCATGGCCGACTAATAGAAAAACTTGTATCGGTGAAATTCTAGATCACTTAAATTTCACAAATTTTGATGTTTGTGTTAATTACATAAAGGGAAAACAAAGTAAAAAAAGGATATTTGTAGCCAACAGGACTTTGGATGTTTTTGAACTTACACATACAGATATTTATAAGCTGTTCCTTATAATTGCTTGGAATGGTCAATGATAATTTATAAAGTTCATATATGATTTTTCTAGATATGGCTATATATTTCTCATTCATGAAAAGTCACAGTCACTAGACACGTTCAAAAATTATAAGGCTGAATTTGAAAATCGACTCAGCAAAAGGATCAACAACATCAGATCTGACCTTGGTGGTAAGTACTATGGCAAATATGATGGTTCAAGTGAACCCTATCTAGGACCATTTATTAAGTTTCTTAAGGAAGGCGGTAACGTCCCACTGTACACCATGCTGTATAGTGGGTGTAGGACAATTTATTAAGTTTGCCATATTTCTCATTCATGAAAAGTCACAGTCACTAGACGTGTTCAAAAATTATAAGGCTGAAGTTGAAAATCAACTCAGCAAAAGGATTAACAACATCAGATTTGACCGTAGTGATGAGTACTACAGAAAATATGATGGTTCAAGTGAACAATGTTTAGAACCATTTATTAAGTTTCTAAAGGAAGGCGGTAACGTCCTACTGTACACCATGCTGGGTTCACCCACTATAAATGGTGTTACTGAAAGACAAAACATGATGCTTAAAGACATGGTTAGAAATATGATTAGTCATTCTACCTTACCAGAATCCCTCTGGAAAGAAGCATTAAAATGTAGCTTATTATCATTAACAAAGTTCTACCTAAGGTTACTACTAAAACTGTTTGCTAAATTTTTAGAGGAATGCGGTAATGTCCCATAGTATGCCATGTCGGGTTCGCCCACTATGAATGGTGTTGTTAAAAGACGAAACAGGAAACTTAAGGACAAGTGAAAAGTATAATTAGTAATTCTACCTTACCAGAATTAGTCTGGGGAGAAACACTTAGAATTACAGCTTATTATCATTAATAGAGTTGTAACTAAGGAAACTACCAAAACCCCTTATGAACTTTGGATAGGTAAGAAGACTAGTCTAAAGCATTTGCATGTTTGGGGACGTCCAACTGAGGTAAGGCCTTATAGGCTTAGAAAAGAAACTAAACTCAAGGATGGTGAGTTGCTATTTCGTTGGATACTCTAAAAGATCTCGAGGGTACATGTTTTATAAAATTACAACTAAGTCGATTTTCGAGTCGGGAAATGCCTGATTCTTTGAAGATGTCGAGTATACAAGGGGATATACAGCTATAGACTTTGTCTTTGAAGATAAATATGTTGATATTCCTATGGGTGTAAGTGGAACTGATCAGGATCTCATTCCTGACCTTATTCAAGACACAACAAATCAAGACAATGTCGGAGATCCTCTTATTCATCAAATTGTTCAAGTAGAACAAACTCTAGCACCTCAAGAACATATGCCATTAAGGAGATCTACTAGGAAGAATAGAAGCATAGTGCCAGATGACTACATTATATTTCTCCAAGAACATGAGGTTGACATTGGAATGATGGAAGATGATCCGATCAACTTCTATTAAGCCATGAAAAGTTTTAACTTTCTAAAGTGGATAAATACCATGAATGAGAAAATTAATTCTATGAAGGACAATGATGTTTCGGATCTTGTCCCATTACTAGACGGTATGAAACACATTGGTTGCAAAGGGATAGTTTAAAACTAAGAGGAATTTAAACGGCAATGTGGAGTGAAATAAGACTCGTCTTGTTGCAAAGGGCTTTACACAAAAATAAGAAATTGACTATAAAGAGACTTTCTTTTCGATTTCATCGAAATACTCAGGATTAGAATGACATTGGTGGTGCATTTCAGTCTTGACAATGTTATTTCAAGTTTCATCAAGTGATCGTCTTTTTCAATTTTGATCTAAATTTGCTTGATAATTGTATTTACCATAAGTTCTGTGAGAGCAAATATCTTTTCCTTGTTTATATGTCGATGACATATTACTTACCAGTAATGATATAGGCTTGTTGCATGAAACTAAGAGATTTCTAACTAAGAATTTTGAGATGAGAGATCTTGATAATGACTCTTTTGCATTTGATAATCAGATACATTGGGATCATTCTCGGGGTAATCTTGGATTATCAAAAAAGAGCTATATCGAAAGGTTCTCACAAGATAAGGCATGCAAAATTGCAAACCAGGTGATACCATGTGGTTAAGTGAGATACGTTTACGCTCAAACAATGCCTAAAAATGATTTTGAGAAGCAGAAAAGAAGATTCAATATGCCTTAGCAGTAACAAGTCTGATGTATGCTCAAGTTTATATTCGTCTGGATATTGCTTACAATATAAGTTAGTATGTAGATATTAAAGAAATTTAGGTGTAGAACATTAGATAGCAGCCAAACAGGTCTTATGGTACTTACAAAGTGAAATGAAATATGCTAGGTACGCTAAACAATTATCTTGCAACGGGAGACTGTAAAATTAAATTGTTCTACGACTAGCATATCATTACCAAGATCTACTATAAAGCTAGAAATTAATGCTAATAAAAGTTCATACCTATGTTCGAATACACTTACTTGATATCCATGGATCCAAAAACTTTTTCAATGAAGATCATGTGTCACCGCTTCATCCTCCAAGGTACAATGGAATTCATATAGCAATGACAAACATGTCACGATCGACGAGCTCATCCTGAGCCCATACTTGACTCCCAATCGATGTGGCTAGGGATTAAGAGAATGAGAAGGAACGTCTTCGAGACAACACAACCATTGCATCGAAAGCACGTACATGGAATCAAATTCATGCATGGGACCTTTGTAAGCCACGCATGCGTGAAGAATGTCTATGCATGGGCATGTGCATGAGTTGTTGCCAAGGAAAAAAGTGTGCATGCAACAATTGAAAAACACCATATATGGGGATGAATAGGTTGTATGGCACAAATAAAAAACATCAAGCAGCAAAATCAATCAGAGTGCACGTAAATCACCGACTTAAACAGAGTTGGCACAATGCCTAGGCTCTCCCCATATACTCTGACCTCTCCCTGAGGATTTATCCCTTTTATAACCATAATAAAATCTTGATCACATTTGTGGGACATTGTAGGTGGTGATCGAACTGTTACAAGATTAAGTTCGAGGAATAATATGCTCAATGATAGCCTTTGAATGAATTTATTCAATAATACAACTCATGGTAAAAATACTGAAAAATTGATCTAATATAGGGACTAAAATCAGATAAATATCATTGTAGCATAGAGTGTGAAATTATGATCGTCCTGGTGAAAACCGTGCGTCAAACTGATCTCTGTAGAGAAAGTTATGCATTTTTCAGTGGCATCCGATCTTCTTCTTTTTCTCCTCATTCTCTTAATCAAGCTCTAAATTCTTTAAGGGTGGAGAAGATGTTGTGGCTTGAAAAGGAGATGAGCAAGAAACTTGGCCAACTTAGGAGAGTTGTTTGTCATGGGGGCCAGCCACTTATTTTATAGGATTTATGCAACACTTCTTCTTCTTGAACACCAACACGTGTATTTGTATTGTATATGAACTCATGTGGCCAATTAAACTCTTTTTAGAAATTCCCTTGCACATGAACGCTTGAGTTTGCACGTGAATTCTCGAGTTTTTATTTAACTTGAGTTCTTCTCCCCTATGATTTCATTAGTTGTTCTCTTTATTGCAATTCTTGTAAGGACCCTAGCTATGAGGAAAACACTAGAAGGTGGTTGAATAGTATTTATAAAAATTAACTAAGAAATTACGCCTAATTAAAATCTTAATTCAACAAAGATGCAGAAATAAGAATTAACAATAATGAACAATGCTAACACAAGTATGTTTCAAGGGTTTGTATTGCCCAAGTCAAACCTGACTTGTTCCAGGTAATCCTACGTCCCTTCCACTCGGATACCATCGGATACTCAAGTTAAAACTCTAACTTGTGGTATCATTTAAACCCACTTGTAGCAACCCTACAAGTGTAATCGACCTACAATCGATGTTCTTGAATCCCACAACTTGAGATCAAGCAAAGCACTCTCACAAACCGAGAGTGAAATCAAATTACAAAATAATGAAATTCGAAATTACAACACTTACACTCACCTATGCCTTGAAGTAGAACTTGAAGGAGCAAGTGTGTTGTGTGCTGAAGTCTCTTCCAAGAAGAGAGAAGCCATTGGTCTTGTCTTCACTAACGCTAGAGGATGATGAATGGGTTCTAGTTGGAAGACAAGATGAGACTGAAATTTAGGGCTTGAAAGAGTTGAGAGCTTGAGAGCATAGAGATGAGATCAATGAAGTCTTAAGGGTTCCTAGTAGTCTCCAATGGAACAGTAGGAGGCCCTTTTATAAGTTCTCTAAAATCCCCAGAGAAAATACCCAAAACCCCTTTGAAATCCGTATGGAAAATCCCAGATTGATTTTACAGCCATGACAAGCGAATGATGAAGAATGGGCAGTCGCATGCTGCACTGTGTCAGAGGGTAGGTGAGAATTCAAATTGTAACTTACTACGTAGGACAGTCGACTGCTGACAGTTGGACATGCGCTTGAAAACCATCAGGCGACTGAGAAACTTTCTACAGGCAACTGAAAACCAAAGAACGTAAGTTGCTAAAATATAGGAATGCTGGGTAAGCTAGGACAGGTGACTGATGTGGGATCCACATGCGCCTGTGCCATGTGCAGGCGACTGGGAAACCAATGTCAGTCGTCTGTTGCACAAGTGCATAACTTGCCAAAATCAAAGTTTTGGCAAGTGTTGGACATGCGACTGTAGTTGTATATACAGGTGCCTGTGCCACGGGCAGGCACATGTAAAACCTACTTACATTGCCTGCAGGCGCTATTGCGAAAGATGACAATTCTAGGGATGTCTAGGCAAGAGGAGACAGATGACTGACTAACAAGTCACATGCACCTTCAACAGGACACGTGCTTATAATTTGTATAGCAGTCACCTATTGGATCTTAGGAATGAAAGCCCAAAAATCCATGTCAAAAGTGTGTTCATAACAGACGACTGTTAAACGATTCACAGTCGACTATTTTGAGACATGCGCTTGTAAAATGTTCTTCAGTCGCCTGTCGGAAGTCTAAAATGCACAAATTAGAGTAAAATAAGTTGGAAACCTCGGAATTGGTTTCTAATGACTTCCTAGGCTAGAATGAGTGAAGTGTGTGAGCTCTAACACTAATCTACTTCAAAACTACATTCTAATGAGAAGGAAAAAAGAATAAAAAGATTACATTTGTTTTTTCTTCTCTTCTTTCTCTTGAATGATCATGAAGTCTTCTTGAAGACGTTGAAGCTCCATTCTTTATCTTTGATCACCCAATCTTCAACTTTGAGCTTTGATTGATCTTCATGGTCATCCATTGCTATTTGATCGTCATGATAAGCTTAGACAATGGATTAACTGCATGGAGGGGATTAGTCACTAGTATTTATGTTTGCTCATCATCAAAACCAAGTAGAGAGAAGTCCAATACTCAACAATTTTTCATGGCTTAGCCTTCACGGTAATCTAGAACTCGTAAAAACATCAAAAAATTACAAAATTACTTGTTTGACCAAGTCAAACTGGGTGGTTTTGGACGTTTCTGTGCAACTAGGCATTTGGCACAGTCATTCCAAACTTGGTGTTGATTTGGCATGGCCATGCTAGATCGACCGTAAAGCATAGTGCACATTTATGCCAAATACACCGTGGATTTGGCACAGCCGTGCCAAATCCTATTTTGCTCTGTTTTGACTAAGTTCGACTTAAAACTCACTAGATGAAAGCATTAGATCCACAATACTTGGTTGGCATCATCAAAAATTAAAGTTTTGGCTATAGTTAGTGGGCTACCTATACCAACAATTTCCTCCTTTTGTATGATGGCAAATATGTATAGAAAATTGATATAAACAATATAGAGCTATGTCGAAAACATGCACAAAATCATTAACATGGTACAAACCTCCCCTATCTATGTTCTCCCACGAAATATTTTGTGACAAGCTCCCCCAAAATTCATGCATCAATGTTTTATCTCTTAATTTTTTTTATCTCTATACCCCTTCTGACATCAATCGAAAAGGATAGTCATGAACAAGAAAATATCATTAACTTCATTGAAATTGGTAAGAATAATGCAAGAAACAATATTAGCATACCGAAGAAACAAGAGATTGATAATGACTTTCATATCGAAGTGTACTCCTCACTAACTCAAAATATACATAATATCATGAACATCAAAAGCATACTGACATTGCTCAAAAGTAAAAGTAGATATTATTAAATAACGTACTTGAATTATCGGTACATGCTTAGTGAACCAAAAAATCAAACCCACAATTGGCTTAAACAAATTTTCTATATTCATCTCTTTGGAATAGACTATCAAGCATAATGTAGTAAGACAACAAACATAGAATAACATGATGTTAAATTTCGGGTTCTTTAGAGTTGAGGTGCGATAAATGGTTACTCCATCTACCACAATCATGCACATTGCTCAACACACACTCGAAATCTGGTTATTAGCTGCTGGTATCAAAAATCTGGCATTTGTCAGTTTTTCACTTCTTTTCCTTTTGTCAATATTCTTTCTTTTTCTCTTTCTATGTTGTTATCTCAGAGTAGTGACGCATGAAGGCATCTACTTACTTGACTCCTACTACATAATTCATTCAAAAAGAATCATATATATATATATATATATATATATGTATATATATATATGTATGTATGTATGTATGTATGTAAAGACAATAAAAATTCAATTTTTTAGCCTAAACATCATCCAACAATTTTGCATAAATTATATGACTATATCAACTAAAAAGATTAAACAATTAAGCTGCTAATAATGAACCATCAATTATGCATAGTTTGAGTATGGGGATTCTTCATCAACATAAAATATCATCATCAAAATAATATTTAATGTTTCTAAGATTTCTAACAACTTTCATACCAAAAGCTCATCAAGATTTCAATGACATCAATGACATACATGTATGAATATCCAAACGATGATATCAATATCTCACATATATGTGCATGCA
Source organism: Scilla litardierei (assembly GCA_030789695.1). NCBI lineage: Eukaryota > Viridiplantae > Streptophyta > Magnoliopsida > Asparagales > Asparagaceae > Scilla > Scilla litardierei. Next base: position 39,517 of record JAULAV010003451.1, read on the forward strand.
AAAGACAAAATAGTCCATAATATCTTGATCCAATATGAATCTTCCAACATATCAAATGTGTCAAAAAAGATAATGAAGGCACATAGTATACCTTACTACAAGTATTTTCAACCTATTTACCTTCATTTAACCAGATCAACATCGATTTTTGCCAACATGATATATGCTATGAACCGAATCCTGTTGATGCAACTATAAGAGAATATGCATCTTTGGGTATCCATCTTTTGGATCCAAAAGTGTTAGCGGATGATTTACTTTGATTTGTTTGATATTTGGGAACCCATATGTAATTCCTTATATAAATACGAGCAAAGCAATCATGCATGACATGTCCCTTCATATTACAATAAAAACATGTAACATTTCAGTGGCTATGATTAGAAGAAGCATGTTTTCATCATGTATGCTAGATGGAGAGCTTTGTTGAGTATTGATTCCCCGGATTTGGTTTTGGATGATGAGCAAATATAAATATCGTATACTAACTGTTTGTGAGCGCAGTTATGGAGATCGTCGCCAAAAGATTGCGTTCATCAAAAGCGACGTCTCAAGACTTCTCAATACGCGTGATCGTGTGCCTAAAGCTTCGTTGAAGCCCAAGGAGTTTTATTGTAGTCAAGAATGAAGATTGAAGATTTCGAAGACGGTTCGTCATGTATTATTTATTGTCTTCTAGCTTCATAGATTAGAAGGTTAAGCCTTGAGTAGGACTTACTTTATTATCTTCATTTCGCACATATCTTAGAGCTAGGATTATCATAGAAGCCATTAGAAACTTTCCCGAAGCCTATCGCTTCTTCCCTCGGCTTCTAGTGCATCTTAGTTGGTTCAAGAAGAAGTACCAACCGACTAGATGACGATCTAGTCGGTTGACAACTCTTCATGAACCGACTAGATGTCCTTGCTCATTTCAGCTCATTCCCTGTTGATCAATTAGTCGGTCAAAGAAGAGTCACCGACCGACTAGATGACGATCTAGTCGGTTAGGAATCCTTCTTAGACCGACTAGTTGAGCTTTCCCTGTACAGCCATAGGTACTGTTTATTGTTAGTCAGTCAAAGAACGTGCAACGACTGGTTTTCATGTATTTGGATTATCTATATTATATATGTGTTTTGGTGGACTTTCTCCTTATGTGTGGTTTCCGTCTCCGTAGCTTTCGTTTTCGTTCGTTTCGTTGTGATTTTCTAGCTTCTTCATTAGATCGTTGAGTTTTAGGGTAAGTCATTCGTGACGAGCTTCATATCGCTCATATTTTAAAGATAGGATGATCCTAGAAGCCGTAGGAATCTTCCTAGAACTTCACGCTTCGATTCGAGACTTTCCGTGCACGTTAGTTGGTTCAAAAAGGGGAATTAACGAACTAGATTCCAATCTAGTCGGTCAGGAACTCTTCTCAAACCGACTAGTTCTTTAAATCAAAAATTCAGAAGTTACTGCTTGCTCTTAGTCGGTCTAAGAACAACCACCGACTGACTAGTTCCTTTGATTAATTTTACCTAAGTTACTGTTTATCGTTATTCGGTCAATGAACACTCACCGATCGACTAGGTTGCAAACTAGTCGGTCGACGGGCCTTCACAGACCGATTAATTCATTTCCCAGATTTTTTCCTACTTTTGCTGTTTGATCTTAGTCGGTCACAGTTGGTCGACCGACCGACTAGTTCTTAAACTAGTCGGTCAACAACCCTTCTTTGACCGACTAACTGCCACCGAAACCCTAGGTTTCGGGCAGCCGTCGGCTTGTTTCCTATTTAAACCCCCCTTCGTTTCTTTTCTTTCTTTCTCTTCTCTTGGCCATTTTCTTTCCCCCTTGACCTCTGATCTCCCCCAACCTTCCTCTAGCCCTTCCTCCTTCCTCAAGAGCCCATCTCCCCCTCCATTAGGCCGGCCTTCATGCTTTAGGCAGTCGGAAACCCCCAAAACCCCAAAAACCTCATTTCTCCATATTTTCTCCCCATTTCCAGATCTGAGCCCTAGTTCTTCGGATCGTTCTTCCGTTGCCGTGCTTGCTCGGCATCGTTCTTCCGCTCCGATACGGTAGTAAATCGATCCTTTAATATTCTCTTAACCCTCATGGTGATTTTTGTTAAACCCTAATAAATATGGATATTAGAGATATTGTTCTGATGTTGTTTTGTCATGGCAGCGATCTCCTCCCCGTAGTTAACATTTTGTGACGTGCCTCGTTGATCGTCATCCTCGGTGCTAGGCAAGTGAAACTTGCCACTTAGGGTTTTAGGCCATGCCTTAGGCCATTTTCTTGTTGTAGGCGTAAAAGAGACTAGGCGACGAAATGATACTCGCCTAGGCGCGAATTTCAGGATCTAGCTTGACAACGAAGATTGATCCGACTACTTTTAATTATTGGCACTTGTCATCCATGCATCTTATCTGCCATGTTTAAATTCAATTAACGGTATGCGAATTATCTGTACATGCCATGCTATCCATGTTGAATGTTGCATTCGTAGCACACGCTACATTACTTGTACTACTTGATCCGGCTAGGCACCCGTTATGCGGGCATAACCCTACGCCATACGTGTTAAAAACACTTCCTGGCTCATGATCCAGAAGCGAGCATACATGTTCGGGGGTAATGCCCTGGCTCGATACACGTGGAGGGGTAGGGATAATCGATCACCTGAGTTTACGAGTTGGCTTGATCCGCCACTCTAGCCAGAAGACGTAATCTCTGTGCACGACGTGTTTACTTGACGTGATTTACTTGACGTGTACTTGTCCGTGTTTATACATGTAAAACTTGTCATCCATGTCATACTTGCTACTTGTTACTTGTTACTTGTACCTTACCTTATTTGTTACTCACATACTAAACTTGTCATGCTATGCATCATACTATAACTGCTAGGTTGTTAGTTTACCTTCCTTTCAGTTTCCTTGCCCAAGTCTTTTAGACTTGCTGACATGTGCCCCTTTACTCTTTTGGGTGACACATGTTAGATTCTGAGCCTGAGGTTGCTGCTGAGGACGTGGTGTTCGCTGACGCTGAGTCAGAGCCCGCGTTCATTGAGAAGTTTGAGGACACGGGCGATCAGTCGTAGAGACTGTTTGTGTTGTTGTTTAGACTGCTTTAGTTGTCGCTGCGTAGAACCAATACTTTGTTCTGCGTTGGCTTTTGTTGTTGGTCGTGTTTTGGGCCTAGACTCTTTCTTGTAGCCTGGTGGCTTTTCTGGATGTTGAACTTTTAATGTTTGGACAATGCTGAGATTTGGAATTTTATTTCTGCTTCTCCTTGTGTTATTATCTTGTTCTGTTCGTGGTTACAGGGACCTGCACTTGTTTTACTGACGCTTATCGGGCGTGTAGCTTCACAGCTCCACGTTTGAGCGGACCTTCTCACGTCTCGCCTCCATTTTAGGGAAGCGGGGCATGACAGGTTTTGTTGGTGGCCCATGCAGGTCTCTCTTCTGTAACTGCGATTATCGGAATAACGATAATAATATTAGAATGTCCAATAAACTAAGTTCGACATCCGAGTTATAAGCTATGAGTCTAATTTGTTTCGTTTTCTGCGTCATTAGATGGCAGGAAGGCGAAATACCCGTGGTGGTGGTGGTGTGCCCCCTCATGACGAGGAGCCTGAGCGGGAGCCCACCAATGGGGAGATGATGCAGATGATGCTTCAGATGATGCAGGTGCAGCAAGGCGTGCTCCTACAAGTCCAGAATGCTCCAGTTGTTCGAGCTGCTCAGGCTATTCTGGAGGCCCCTCGCTCCGAGCCAGGAGCGAATCTGTTTCGGGAGCTGGGTCCCGCTTATTTTGATGGGTCTGAGGGTCCTCTAGCTACCGATGAGTGGATTCAGAACATAGAGGATAATTTGAAGATGGCGAAGATCTACCCGGCTGGATGGGTTGATTTGGCGAAGAGGCAGCTCAAGGATAATGCTCGGAACTGGTGGGATGCGGAAGAGAAGATGCTTGTGGAGCCGATAGCTTGGGCTACCTTTAAGTCCAAGTTTGATTAGGAGTTTTTCCCGAAGGCTGCCAGGAAGGAGATGCTGCAGCGTTTTATTGATCTGAAGCAAGGGAGCTTGACGGTGGACCAGTACCACCAAGAGTTCACTAGGCTGAGTCGGTTCGCACCGAAGATGGTGCAGGATGCTGAGGAGAGGGCTCAGAAGTTCCTGCAGGGACTTGCTTTGGAGCTTCAGAGTTTTGTGTCTTCCTCTGATCTGGAGTCTTATCAGAAGGTTCTGGTAGCTGCGATGAGGCAGTAGTTGAACCTGAACCAGAGGAGAGGACATGTTACTGGAGTTAGGAAGAGGCCTATGGAGCAGGCCAGAGCGGTGGTTAGGCCTGGTTTAAGCCTAATCAGCCGGTGCAATTCAAGAGGCCAGGAGGGTCTATTCAGAAGACTTGCCATTTCTGTGGCAGGACCGGACATATCAAGGAGCAAAATAAGAGATCCTGGGCCAGTGTATTGTCTGTGGAGATCCTACCCATACCATGAAGGACTTCCCGAAGTCGAAGCAGCCTTGGAGAGCACCTGTTGTAGCACAGCCGTTGCAGCAGAGAGCGACTGTTCCTGCTGGACGTGGAGCAGCTCTTGTCCCTCAGAGGCAGGCCTTTCAGCAGGCTTTTCCACCGAGATGGCAGGCTTTTCTGATGACTGAGGTGGAGAGCATGGCTGTTGATGAGCTTATCGCAGGTAATCCTCAATCTAGCTGTTCTTTCTGTTAGTTAGTTTTAATTGTTAGAATATGTTTGGTTGTTTGCATATGATTGTCTGCTAGAATAGGATCTGATTGTTAGATTGCTTGTTCGGTGTGATTCTGGTTTGCACATTTCCTGCACGAGTCCTCTTTGACTCTGGTGCATCGATGTGCATTATTTCTCGGAGCTTCGTGGAGAAGAATTCCTTGTCGACGTCTCCTCTTTCCAAGAGTTGGATTATTGTTACAGGGAATGGCGTGATCTCGGTGCATCGTGGTTGCAATTCTTGCTCGTTGGTGGTCTGTGGACATGAGCTTTACGCTGATTTCTTTGTCCACGACATCATCAACTATGATGTGGTCCTTGGGATGGATTGGCTTGCGAGCTTCTATACTACGATCGACTGTCGGAGGAAGAAGGTGGTGTTCGAGATTCTTGGACATCCAGTATTTGAGTTCAACCGAGGTAGCAGTTCGCTTGGCCCTGTCAGATTTCGGGCCAGACCGGTGGAGTTTGTGGCTATGCAGATGGAGCTGGAGAGGCCAGCTATGGTGTGGGACTTCGATGACGTCTTCCCCGAGGAGATGTCTGGATTGTCACCCGATCAAGCTCTCGAGTTTTCGATTGATCTTGTTCCAGCAGCGCAGCCGATTTCGAAAGCGCCTTATCGTATGGCACCCGCTGAGTTGGAGGAATTACGGAAGCAGCTAGATGAGCTTTTGCAAAAGGGTTATATCAATCCTAGTGTGTCTCCGTGGGGAGCACTGGTGCTGCTGGTGAAGAAGAAGGATGGTTCGCGTCGCATGTGTGTGGACTACCGGGAGCTGAATGCGGTGACCATCAAGAATAAATACCCGTTGCCTCGCATTGATGATATTTTTGATCAGCTTGGAGGTTCGAGGGTGTTTTCAAAGTTGGATCTGAGGAGTGGTTATCATCAGCTGAAGGTGAAGAAGGAAGTTGTTCCGAAGACAGCGTTCAGGACGAAGTATGGACACTATGAGTTCGTGGTTATGCCTTTCGGTGTAACAAATGCAACCGCAGTTTTCATGAATCTGATGAATCTGATCTTCTATGACTTTTTAGATAAGTTTGTCGTTATCTTCATTGACGACATTCTGATCTATTCAAGGTCGGAAGAGGAGCATGCCTCGCACTTAAGGACAGTGTTGGAAATTTTGAGGAAGCATCGTTTGTATGCTAAGTTTTCAAAGTGCGAGTTTTGGCTGGATAGAGTTGCTTTTCTCGGGCATGTGATGACTGGAGATGGAATTTCGGTGGATCTTGAGAAGATCAAGGCTATCAGAGAGTGGCCTGTTCCGCAGTCGGTGTCTGAGATCCGGAGTTTTCTTGGGCTTGCTGGTTACTATCGGCGCTTCATTAAGGACTTTTCCCGTATTGCTGAGCCGATGACCAGATTGACGTGGAAGGATGTACCTTTTGTTTGGTCGGGTGATTATGAGAATGCCTTTGGTGTTCTGAGGGAGAGATTGACGACTGTCCCTATTCTTGTGGTGCTTGATCGCAGTGGAGGATTCGAGATCTTTTACGATGCTTCTGGCAAGGGTCTCGGTTGTGTGTTGCATCAGCACGGGCATGTTGTGGCATATGCTTCGCGTCAGCTCAAGACTCATGAGAAGAATTACCTGACGCACGATTTGGAGTTGGCCGCTGTCGTGTTTGTGCTCAAGATTTGGAGGCACTTCCTACTGAGTGAGAAAGTGAAGATCTTTACCGATCACAAAAGCTTGAAGTATATTTTTACTCAGAAGGAGCTCAACATGCGACATCGTCGATGGTTGGAGCTCATGGCGGATTATAAGATCGATTTGCAGTATCACCATGGCAAGGTGAATGTGGTTCCTGATGCGCTGAGTAGGCTTCCAACGGTGATGATTTTGACCTCGCAGTGGAGATTGCAGCAGGATTTTTGCGAGTCTGGTGTTACGATCGTCCTTCCTGGAGAAGCTTCTTCGTTGATGTGTATGCAGATACAGTCGACGATCGTGGATCGGATCAAGGCTGGTCAGGCTGGGGATGCTAAGTTGGTGAAGATTCGGGAGTTGGTGGAAGCCGGTCTGCGGACTGACTTCTTGATTCATGAGGATGGCTCGCTGAGGTATGGATCTAGGTTGTGTGTGCCAGCTGGGGATATCAGAGAGGAGTTGCTGGTTGAGGCACACAGTTCGTTGTATTCTGTGCATCCTGGTGGCACCAAGATGTACAAGGATCTTCGTCTGAACTATTGGTAGCATCGTATGAAGAGGAGTGTGGCTCGGAGTGTAGCCAAGTGTCTGGTTTGCCAGCAGGTAAAGGCAGAGCATCAGCGTACATCAGGGTTGCTACAACCACTTCCAATTCCGGCGTGGAAGTGGCAGCACATCACTATGGACTTCGTGACTGGACTGCCTCGGAGTCCGAAGCAGAATGACGCGATTTGGGTGATCGTTGATCGATTGACCAAATCCGCGCACTTTATTCCATTCCGAGTAGGACAGTCCACTGAGGCGCTAGCAAGGAGATACATGGAGGTAAATTCTTTTACTCTCCGTTTCTATTTCCTTTTTCTAGTTAGATAGTGATGTAACGTGAATCGTGCAGGAGATCGTACGACTTCACGGAGTCCCTGTGAGTATCGTGTCAGACAGAGACACGAGGTTCACATCCCAGTTCTGGCAGAGTTTGCAGAAGAGTTTGGGTACGCGTCTGAGTTTCAGCATGGCATACCATCCGCAGACAGATGGCCAGTCCGAGAGGACGATTCAGATCTTGGAGGACATGCTGAGGGCATGCATGTTGGATTTCAAGGGTTCGTGGGAGGACCATCTACATCTGGTGGAGTTCTCTTACAACAATAGCTTCCAGGCGAGTATTGGCATGTCGCCTTTTGCCGCGCTGTATGGGAGGAAATGTCGATCGCCATTGAGTTGGGATAACGTTGGTGATCGGGAGCTGTTGGGGCCTGAGCTGATCGTGGAGGCCGTGGATGTTGTCAGGAACATTCGGGAGAGGTTGAGGATTGCTCAGGACCGTTTTAAGCATTGGGCGGATGCTAAACGCCGTCCTTTGGAGTTTCAGCCAGGCGACCGTGTGTTTCTGAAGATTTCTTCGAATCGTGGAGTGATTCGCTTTGGGAAGCGAGGGAAGTTGAGCCCGCGATACATTGGACCGTTTGACATTCTGGAGAGAGTTGGCGAGGTAGCCTACCGCTTAGCCTTGCCGCCATATTTGGAAGGAGTTCACACTGTTTTCCATGTGTCGCAGCTTCGTCGATATATCAGCGATCCATCTCATGTTGTGGATTTCTCGGAGATCACCATTCGCCCCAGATATGACGTATGACCAGCAGCCAGTGCAGATTTTGGACAGGCGTCAGAAGTCACTCCGGAACAAGGTTGTCAATCTTGTGAGGGTGATGTGGCGACACGACTCGCCAGGAGAGTCTACTTGGGAGAGAGAGGATGAAATGAGAGAGCGCTACCCACTTTTGTTCCAGGACACGTGAGTGTTGGGAAATTCCGAGGACGGAATTTTTCTTAAGTTGGGGAGGATGTAACGACTGGTTTTCATGTATTTGGATTATCTATATTATATATGTGTTTTGGTGGATTTTCTCCTTATGTGTGGTTTCCGTCTCCGTAGCTTTCGTTTTCGTTCGTTTCGTTGTGATTTTCTAGCTTCTTCCTTAGATCGTTGAGTTTTGGGGTAAGTCATTCGTGACGAGCATCATATCGCTCATATCTTAGAGATAGGTTGATCCTAGAAGTCGTAGGAATCTTCCTAGAACTTCGCGCTTCGATTCGAGACTTTCCGTGCAAGTTAGTTGGTTCCAGAAGGGGAACCAACCGACTAGATTCCAATCTAGTCGGTCGGGAACTCTTCTCAAACCGACTAGTTCTTTAGATCAAAAATTCAGACATTATTGTTTGCTCTTAGTCGGTCTAAGAACAACCACCGACCGACTAGTTCCTTTGATTAATTTTACCTAAGTAACTGTTTATCGTTAGTCGGTCAGTGAACACTCACCGACCGACAAGGTTGCAAACTAGTCGGTCGACGGGCCTTCACAGACTGACTAATTCATTTCCCAGATTTTTCCCTACTTTCGCTTTTTGATCCTAGTCGGTCACAGTTAGTCGAACGACCGACTAGTTCTTAAACTAGTCGGTCAACAACCCTTCTTTGGCCGACTAACTGCCCCCGAAACCCTAGGTTTCAGGTAGCCGCCGGCTTGTTTCCAATTTAAACCCCCTTCGTTTCTTTTCTTTCTTTCTCTTCTCTTGGCCATTTTCTTTCCCCCTTGACCTCTGATCTCCCCCAACCTTCCTCTAGCCCTTCCTCCTTCCTCAAGAGCCCCTCTCCCCCTCCATTAGGCCGGCCTTCATGCTTTAGGCCGTCGGAAACCCCCAAAACCCCAAAAACCTCATTTCTCCATATTTTCTCCCCATTTCCAGATCTGAGCCCTAGTTCTTCGGATCGTTCTTCCGTTGCCGTGCTTGCTCGGCATCGTTCTTTCGTTCCGATACGGTAGTAAATCGATCCTTTAATATTCTCTTAACCCTCATGGTGATTTTTGTTAAACCCTAATAAATATGGATATTAGAGATATTGTTCTGATGTTGTTTTGCCATGGCAGCGATCTCCTCCCCGTAGTTAACATTTTGTGACGTGCCTCGTTGATCGTCATCCTCGGTGCTAGGCAAGTGAAACTTGCCACTTAGGGTTTTAGGCCATGCCTTAGGCCATTTGCGTGTTGTAGGCATAAAAGAGACTAGGCGACGAAATGATAATCGCCTAGGCATGAATTTCAGGATCTAGCTTGACAACGAAGCTTGATCCGACTACTTTTAATTATTGGCACTTGTCATCCATGCATCTTATCTGCCATGTTTAAATTCAATTAACGGTATGCGAATTATCTGTACATGCCATGCTATCCATGTTGAATGTTGCATTCGTAGCACACGCTACATTACTTGTACTACTTGATCCGGCTAGGCACCCGTTATGCGGGCATAACCCTACGCCATACGTGTTAAAAACACTTCCTGGCTCTTGATCCAGAAGCGAGCATACATGTTCGGGGGTAATGCCCTGGCTCGATACACGTGGAGGGGTAGGGATAAGCGATCACCTGAGTTTACGAGTTGGCTTGATCCGCCACTCTAGCCAGAAGACGTAATCTCTGTGCATGACGTGTTTACTTGACGTGATTTACTTGACGTGTACTTGTACGTGTTTATACTTGTAAAACTTGTCATCCATGTCATACTTGCTACTTGTTACTTTTTACTTGCGGCTTACCTTATTTGTTACTCACATACTAAACTTGTCATGTTATGCATCATACTATAACTGCTAAGTTGTTAGTTTACCTTCCTTTCAGTTTCCTTGCCCAAGTCTTTTAGACTTGCTGACATGTGCCCCTTTACTCTTTTGGATGACACCTGTTAGATCCTGAGCCTGAGGTTGCTGCTGAGGACATGATGTTCGCTGACGCTGAGTCAGAGCCCGCGTTCATTAAGGAGTTTGAGGACACGGGCGATCAGTCGTAGAGACTGTTTGTGTTGTTGTTTAGACTGCTTTAGTTGTCAGTGCGTAGCACCAATACTTTGTTCCGCGTTGGCTTTTGTTGTTGGCCGTGTTTTGGGCCTAGACTCTTTCTTGTAGCCTGGTGGCTTTTCTGGATGTTGAACTTAATGTTAATGTTTGGACAATGCTGAGATTTGGAATTTTATTTCTGTTTCTCCTTGTGTTATTATCTTGTTCTGTTCGTGGTTACAGGGACCTGCACTTGTTTTACTGACGCTTATCAGGCGTGTAGCTTCACAGCTCCACGTTTGAGCGGACCTTCTCACGTCTCGCCTCCATTTTAGGGAAGCGGGGCATGACAGAACATTTGTCGACCGACTAGTTGATAAACTAGTCGGTCAGCATTTGTTCTTAGACCGACTAAATCAACTTGTATCCAGCCTATTCGATTTCATCTGTTAGTCGGTCAAAGAACACTCACCGACCGACTAGTTGTGAAACTAGTCAGTTGGCAAGTCTTCTTAGACCGACTAGTTCATGTTGCCTGGAACTTTCCTGTTTGGCTGTAAGCTTGTTAGTCGGTTCATGAAGAATCACCGACCGACTAGTTGGCAATCTAGTCGGTCAGTGATCCTTCTTAGACCGACTAACTGCTTCAGAATTATGACCGTTGGGAATCTTTTGAGCACGATTTTTCTTGCCTCTATAAATACAAACCTGATTCGTTTAAGGCAAAGAGAGAGGTCCATTATCAAAGTTATTTCAGACCTAAGAGAGGAGTTTTCTCAAGCTATTTCTAAGCTCTCTCTTTCTCACAAGAATCTATCCCTTCACTCTTTGAGCCAATATCCTCAAGAGAGATTCTCTCCATTGTGAGCATTCCAAGCCAAGGAGCTTGAATCAAGGTCTCCATCTCCACCCTAGGCCTCCATTGCTGGTCATCTTCTTGGAGCTAGGGTTTGGTGACATCTTCCTCCTCAAAATCCTTCTTGCCCTAATTTGGTAAGTTATACTCAAGGCATATGATTTTGTGGTAAGTATTTCATATTTCATTTCAATTGATATTGCAATTGTGTCTATCGGTTGTGAGAGAGGTTGTGATCCCGGGTTGTGGGAGTCACATTTATATTGTGTATGATTTGGTCTTGTGAAGGTTTTTCACAAGAATTTCATAGTGCTAAATCATGAGTTAGGGTTTCTAACTCAAGTATCCGAAGGGGATCCGGGTGGTTGGGACGTAGGATCACCGGGAACAAGTCGTGGAGACTTGGGTGGATCCTAACCCGTTACATGCTTTGTTTGCGTTTGTTAATTCTTGTTGATTGTTGTTTATTCCGCATTGTCTTTTGTTTCTTGCACAATAATTAGGAATAACTATCTTGATTATTTTCAAGTACTATTCACCCCCCTAGTACATGTGCAGTAGCTTCACAGGGCACAAAAATTGGTATCAAAGCCAAGGTTAAATCTACAAGGTCAAAGCTATGATAAACAACGACTACAACGTCTTCAAGGATCGTCACGGATCGTCTTCAGTTATGGAAGGTCAATCCTCTGTCAGGCCTCCTAATTTCAACGGTACCAACTATGGATACTGGAAATGCCGGATGGAAACCTTCCTCCGGAGCGCTTCACTTTGGAGAGCCACATTGACAGAGTATGTCGAGCCCAACGAACAAGATTTCACGAAGTGGACTACCGAGGAGGTCGCCGCGGAGGTAAGCAATGCCAAGGCAATGAATGCCTTGCAATGTGCGTTGGAGCCTGAAGACTTCAACAAGTTATGCACATGTAAGAGTACATATCAAGTATGGAACCAACTCCTCATCTTGGACGAAGGAACAAGCACGGTAAAAGATTCTAAACTCGTTGTCGCTAACAAAGAATTTGAGTTGTTTCACATGGAACATGGTGAAACTATGAAGGACTATTATGCTCGCTTCGTGGACATTTCCAACGAATTGGAAGCTCTAGGGAAGGTCTACACCCAAAAGGAGATAGTCGCGAAGATTATTGACGGACTTCCCTCTTGTTGGGAAAAGCGTACCTTCGCCATTGAGAAAGGTAACGATATGAATAATTATACCGTTATTCAATTAATGGGTACTTTGTTGTCTTACGAGGTATGCAAGGAGAGTAAGATAAAGATGAAGGAGAAGATGAGGGCGTACTTGAAGCAAGACGAGCCAAAGAAAAAGGTGATTGCTTATAAGGCCGCTCCATCTACCGATGATGAAGAATAGAAAGAAGAGTTGGAGATGGAAACTTTGGCCGAGTTGGCAAAGAAGTTCAACCGATTCTTCTGACAAGGTAAGTTGAAGAGTAAATCAAAATTTATTTCGACTAATGCATCTACTCCCGTGTGTTATAAATGCAACAAGCCAGGACACATCAAGCCGAATTGTCCTCTCTACAAACACAAGGAGAAGTGGAAGGCATCCAAGCACGACAAGACGAGAAGGCACAAGAAAGGACTTGTCAGCACTTTCACCGACTCCGAAGAGGACTCCTCAAGTGGAGAGTCGGATGATGAACGTGTGGAGAAAGCACACACGTGCTTCATGGGAAAAGAGGATCGTGTTCAAGACACCTCCTTCGATGAAAGCGAGGATGGAAGCGAGGATGAAGGCGAAGAGGTAACGAACGATGAACTTAAAATAGCCAACAAAAAACTTTGGAATAAGTTTTCTAATTTGGCTACTAGATTTATTAAGACTAAAAATGAGCTAGATAGTCTTAAAAACTCGCCTAAACCCATCATCGTCAACAAGGACACCGTTGTTGAAGGGTTGAGAAATGAGATTGAAAATCTCAAATCTCAACGTGAGCATGTTCTTGTCGAGGACTCGGATGAACATGTGATAGCGGATTTGACGTCTCAAAATTCAACTTTGAGTATTGAGAATAAGAATCTCAAGTCACGTGTTGGTGCACTCGCATCGCAAGTGTCCACCTTGGATGCTTCTTTGCATTCTCTCACCGAGAAGTATGAGTGCACTTTAGGCCGAATCAATGAATTCAACAAAGGTAAGGGCCATTTGGATAATATCCTAAATGACTTACTTCCAGCCAATCACCACATTGGCTTGGGGTATAAGATGGGAGAATCATCCAAATCGTCCTCCACCTTTGTTAGGCCAACGTCCGATGCTTCTACTAGTGGAAGTAAACACTTCATGGGTAGTTCTTCTACCAATGGTGCTTCCGCTAGGAACACACCCCCATTTGGAAAGAAACCCACTTTGGGTGGACCTCCAAAGAAGGGTCATGCTTTCATGTATACCATGCCATGTATGAACACACATCCTACTCCACATGTTAGCACGTATGATGATTTTTATGCTCCACACCCACGAGCACGTGCACACCATGTGAGACACACTCATGCACGTGTTCCACCACAAGCATATGTTCATTCACATTCGCATATGAATAAGTATCATCATGGACCATTGCATCATATGCCATATGCCTATCCACGACATGCATCACATAGAAATCAACAACGTATGTATGTTCCCAATAGGAATAGGGCTCCCAAAATCTTCACCATTTGGAGCCCAAAGAACACGAGCATGAAAGAAAAACAAGCATATGTGAATTCGTATTTTTCAAATGTCGTGCATAATGATGAGTATGTTGGGAAGTCAAAGTCCAATTGGACTTGGCTTCCAAAAGTCTAATTTCTTAGGACCCAATGTCCTTGGGTACCATGGAATGATATTTTATCTTTAGGTACTCAAGGATAAGAGAAGGAGCATCAAATCAATTTTTTAGCGCCATATTAAGTTTTTCTAGGTTCAATCCACCGTAGGATACCAACCCTACCAACTCCTTGATTTGCAAAGGATTTTCATTCAATTGGAGTTGATGGTGCTTAAGGGATGTACCAAAGTAGGGGGAGCTTAATGTTGTAAGTATATTCATACTTTTGATTTACATTGGTATCCATGTGTGTAGAATGCATCCATTGGTAGACTATATTACAATTGATGTCATTTTGTACTTGAATTGTGTATGCCATAAGTGTTTATGAAGGTAATATCTATTTTTGGCATAACACTTTTGCATGCTATATTTGGTATTCTCATTGGATTTATGTCTCTGATGTTAACTTTCGTCACTCGACGATTATCTTGGTTAAATAGAATTCTTTCTATGGAAACATAGAATTGTTTTCCATGCACTCAATTAACCAAGAATGTTGATTTTGGAGAGTATGTTCCAAAACTCAATAAGTGAAATTGATTTGAGTTTTGATGATTTCGTATTTCGATTTTCGCCTATGGATTGGTGATTTCGTTTTTCGATTTTAGCCTATGGTTTGATGATTTCGTATTTCGATTTTCGCCTATGGCTTGGTGATTTTGTTTTTCGATTTTTGCCTATGGTTTGATGATTTCGTTTCTCAATTTTTGCCTATAGCGTGGTGATTTCGTTTTTTGTTTTTCGACTTTGGTCTCATTGGCACGCTTTGCTTTTATCCGGTATTTTACATTTGATATTTTACATTGGTGTCATTTGGCCCGAGGTCGTATTCTTAGACTCTCATGCTTTTATTTCTTAGACATTGTAATCTTGTCGTTGATCTCCTCCCGCTCTTTTTGCTAATGCCAAAGGGGGAGAGATATAATAATGACAATGTACTAATGAGAATTCAAAGCAATTTATCATGAATCTAATTTGATATGTTAGATTCAGGGGGAGTGAAGATATAAAAATGGATTTAGATCCTATATGTCAATAATTGGTTCATATTTCATATCTTCGTCATCTGCTTGATGCGTATGAATTTTATTGAATACGGAACTAACGTGCCATCAATGTAGGGGGAGTAAGTAAATTTCAATTGAATCATTATTATTGATTATTATTTATGTTGGTTTGTCATCACCAAAAAGGGGGAGAATGTTGAGTATTGATTCCCCGGATTTGGTTTTGGATGATGAGCAAACATAAATATCGTATACTAACTGTTTGTGAGCGCAGTTATGGAGATCGTGGCCAAAAGATTAGTTCATCAAAAGCGACGTCTCAAGACTTCTCAATACGCGTGATCATGTGCCTAAAGCTTCGTTGAAGCCCAAAGAGTTTTATTGTAGTCAAGAATGAAGATTGAAACTTTCGAAGACGGTTCGTCATGTATTATTTATTGTCTTCTAGCTTCATAGATTAGAATGTTAAGCCTTGAGTAGGACTTACTTTATTATCTTCATTTCGCTCATATCTTAGAGCTAGGATTATCATAGAATCCATTAGAAACTTTCCCGAAGACTATCGCTTCTTCCCTCGGCTTCTAGTGCATCTTAGTTGGTTCAAGAAGAAGTACCAACTGACTAGATGACGATCTAGTCGGTCGGTAACTCTTCATGAACCGACTAGATGTCCTTGCTCATTTCAGCTCATTCCCTGTTGATCAATTAGTCGGTCAAAGAAGAGTCACCGACCGACTAGATGACGATCTAGTTAGTTAGGAATCCTTCTTAGACTGACTAGTTGACCTTTCCCTGTACAGCCATAGTTATTGTTTATCGTTAGTCGGTCAAAGAACGTTTGTCGACCGACTAGTTGATAAACTAGTCGGTCAGCATTTGTTCTTAGACCGACTAAATCAACTTGTACCCAGCCTATTCGATTTCATCTGTTAGTCGGTCAAAGAACACTCACCGACCGACTAGTTGTGAAACTAGTCGGTTGACAAGTCTTCTTAGACCGACTAGTTCATGTTGCCTGGAACTTTCCTGTTTGGCTGTAAGCTTGTTAGTCGGTTCATGAAGAATCACCGACCGACTAGTTGGCAATCTAGTCGGTCAGTGAGCCTTCTTAGACCGACTAACTGCTTCAGAATTATGACCGTTGGGAATCTTTAGAGCACGATTTTTCTTGCCTCTATAAATACAAACCTGATTCGTTTGAGGCAAAGAGAGAGGTCCATTATCAAAGTTATTTCAGACCTAAGAGAGGAGTTTTCCCAAGCTATTTCTAAGCTCTCTCTTCCTCACAAGAATCTCTCCCTTCACTCTTTGAGCCAATATCCTCAAGAGAGATTCTCTCCATTGTGAGCATTCCAAGCCAAGGAGCTTGAATCAAGGTCACCATCTCCACCCTAGGCCTCCATTGCTGGTCATCTTCTTGGAGCTAGGGTTTGGTGACATATTCCTCCTCAAAATCCTTCTTGCCCTAATTTGGTAAGTTATACTCAAGGCATAGGATTTTGTGGTAAGTGTTTCATATTTCATTTCAATTGATATTGTAATTGTGTCTCTCGGTTGTGAGAGAGGTTGTGATCCCGGGTTGTGGGAGTCACATTTATATTGTGTATGATTTGGTCTTGTGAAGGGTTTTCACAAGAATTTCATAGTGCTAAATCTTGAGTTAGGGTTTCTAACTCAAGTATCCGGAGGGGATCCGGGTGGTTGGGACGTAGGATCACCAGGAACAAGTCGGGGAGACTTGGGTGGATCCGAACCTGTTATATGCTTTGTTTACGTTTGTTAATTCTTGTTGATTGTTGTTTATTCCGCATTGTCGTTTGTTTCTTGCACAATAATTAGGAATAACTATCTTGATTATTTTAAAGTACTATTCACCCCCCCTCTAGTACATGTGCAGTAGCTTCACATGGCACAACAATTGGTATCAAAGCCAAGGTTAAAGCTACAAGGTCAAAGCTATGACAAACAACGACTACAACGTCTTCAAGGATCGTCACGGATCGTCTTCAGTTATGGAAGGACAATCCTCTGTCAGGCCTCCTCATTTCAACGGTACCAACTATGGGTACTGGAAATACCAGATGGAAACCTTCCTCCGGAGCGCTTCACTTTGGAGAGCCACATTGACAAAGTATGTCGAGCCCAATGAACAAGATTTCACAAAGTGGACTACCGAGGAGGTCGCCGCGGAGGTAAGCAATGCCAAGGCAACGAATGCCTTGTAATGTGCGTTGGAGCCCGAAGACTTCAATAAGATATGCACATGTAAGAGTGCATATCAAGTATGAAACCAACTCCTCATCTTGCACGAAGGAACGAGCATGGTAAAAGATTCTAAACTCGTTGTCGCTAACAAAGAATTTGAGTTGTTTCACATGGAACAGGGTGAAACTATGAAGGACTATTATGCTCGCTTCGTGGACATTTCCAACGAATTGGAAGCTATAGGGAAGGTCTACACCCAAAAGGAGAAAGTCGTGAAGATTATTGACGGACTTCCCTCTTGTTGGGAAAAGCGTACCTTCACCATTGAGGAAGGTAACGATATGAATAAATATACCGTTATTCAATTAATGGGTACCTTGTTGTCTTACGAGGTACGCAAGGAGAGTAAGATAAAGATGAAGGAGAAGATGAGGGCGTACTTGAAGCAAGACGAGCCAAAGAAAAAGGCGAGTGCTTATAAGGCCGCTCCATCTACCGATGATGAAGAATCGGAAGAAGAGTTGGACATGGAAACTTTGGCCGAGTTGGCAAAGAAGTTCAACCGATTCTTCCGACAAGGTAAGTTGAAGAGTAAATCAAAATTTATTTCGACTAATGCATCTACTCCCGTGTGTTATAAATGCAACAAGCTAGGACACATCAAGTCGGATTGTCCTCTCTACAAACACAAGGAGAAGTGGAAGGCATCCAAGCACAACAAGACGAGAAGGCACAAGAAAGGACTTGTCGGCACTTTCACCGACTCCGAAGAGGACTCCTCAAGTGGAGAGTCGGATGATGAACGTGTGGAGAAAGCACACACGTGCTTCATAGGAAAAGAGGATCGTGTTCAAGACACCTCCTCCGATGAAAGTGAGGATGGAAGCGAGGATGAAGGCGAAGAGGTAACGAACGATGAAATTAAAATAGCCAACGAACAACTTTGGAATAAGTATTCTAATTTGGCTACTAGATTTATTAAGACTAAAAATGAGCTAGAGAGTCTTAAAAACTCGCCTAAACCCATCATCGTCAACAACGACACCGTTGTTGAAGGGTTAAGAAATGAGCATGAAAATCTCAAATCTTAACTTGAGCATGTTCATGTCGAGGACTCGGATGAACATGTGATAGCGGATTTGACGTCTCAAAATTCAACTTTGAGTATTGAGAATAAGAATCTCAAGTCACGTGTTGGTGCACTCGCATCGCAAGTGTCCACCTTGGATGCTTCTTTGCATTCTCTCACTGAGAAGTATGAGTGCACATTAGGCCTAATCAATGAATTCAACAAAGGTAAGGGCCATTTGGATAATATCCTAAATGACTTACTTCCGGCCAATCACCACATTGGCTTGGGGTATAAGATGGGAGAATCATCGAAATCGTCCGCCACCTTTGTTAGGCCAACATCCAATGCTTCTACTAGTGGAAGTAAACACTTCATAGGTAGTTCTTCTACCAATGGTGCTTCCGCTAGGAACACACTCCCATTTGGAAATAAACCCACTTTGGGTGGACCTCCAAAGAAGGGTCCTTCTTTCATGTATACCATGCCACGTATGAACACACATCCTACTCCACATGTTAGCACGTATGATGATTTTTATGCTCCACACCCATGAGCACGTGCACACCATGTGAGACACACTCATGCACGTGTTCCACCACAAGCATATGTTCATTCACATTCGCATATGAATAAGTATCATCATGCACCATTGCATCATATGCCATATGCCAATCCACGACATGCATCACTAGCAATGTTCTTTTCTTTTATCTAGTTTGATTTATCTTTTTCAAGTTTTTCAATTTTTTCTTCATATAAGAAGACCTTTTGATTTAAAACTTTAAGTTCAGAATCTTTAGAATGTAAGGAGCTAATTTTCTCATTTAAATTTTTGATTCAAACTCTAACTTAGCTATTTTTTATTAGCCTCTTTTAGTTCTAAAGTCCTAGTCTCTAATTTAGTTTCATCAATGTTATCGATAATCTCTTTTAATTCTTTCCACTTAATAAACAACTCCTCTTTTTCATGATTAGCATCA
>JAULAV010003452.1:0-25000 GCA_030789695.1 Scilla litardierei
CTCGAAAATTTATCGAATTCCTAATCTACTTCTTTTCCAAATTTCGACCACATTCCTTTCCGCTTCCATCATGCGTCTAATAAGTACTCTAATTTTCTTATTGCTATTATTACTTGTGTTAATGCTACAAAATCATTGCAGTTCAATGTTGTGTATTAATTATGTTGAATTACATAATTGACCTACCCTGCTCATGATCACACAATATAAGGGAGTATCACTCTTATGAACTTTAGCCTTTTTCATTTTCCTAAAAATTTAGGTATTTTCAACACTTGTACTTATAGTTATATGTATACTGTGTATAACATGATTATTATATAAAATATGCACACATTAAAAAATCATTTCAGCATAATCCGTTCATATGGCCCGCAAACCGTTCATGTGATATGCGATCTCAAGCCGAACATATAATGAAAATGCATTCTACAACAATGTATTTATCTAACCTTTCTACCTTTACACACACACGGAAGTGATATTTTGAGAACAATTTTAAAAATATGGTTCATGAGAACTCCACTATGGGCAACTCTTATGATGATCCGAACAAGTCAACTTGATCTATGATATTAATTTAGCTTAATTACAAAAAATCAAGTGTTTCCGTACTCATTTGTGAATCAATTAAATAGTTGCAAGGAATGCACTAATGTCAGCCATTGAAAAAGTTATTATTGAACACATACTTAAAGATTTTTCATAGTTAAGCTAACTCAATAGCATAGAACCAGTTAAACTATCTGGATCGTCATTAGTCACCCACTTAGAGTTCTCAGTAACCTTATAACCTTATTCTGAAAACAGTTCATAAAGGATCACTTCCATACACACCCAGACGTGAGAAACATGAAAAAAAGCTACCTAGAAGGAAACCTTCTAGGGAATCATCAACAACTTCACTCTTCAATTTCTCATAGCATTTCATTTTGACATTCATATTCTAAAATCTCATTACATCAAGGAACTAATGAACCTAAGGTGTTTTGCTTGCTCATCTAGTCATTGCAAAAGGTTATATTGCTATGAAACCGTTAAATTTTATAAGTGGATGAACGAGCAAAGCCTCTATGGTTGGATATGTGATGTTTTGGAGTTTCAAAACATAAATCAAAATAAACGGTGTCGATAATCCAAAACAACGGAGAGTGGAGTTTTAACGGCTGCTTTGATTGGTTTTCCAAGGCCAGCTAACTCCCATGTGTGTGTCAGATGGGTCAAGGCTAGTCGACTATATATATAAGGAATATGGATGTGTTCTGACAGCACAAGAAAATTTCATGTGCTGTTAGCGATTTCGGGGGTAAAAAGATTTTTTTTTTAATTTTCAGGGGTTAAAAGATTTTTTAATTTTTTTACAATATGTTCAATAAATCGTTGATCACCACACCAAATTTCAAGTGAATCCAGTACTTTTTGACCCTCCATCCATCCATTTCAAGAAAACTCACTCAAAACTGGATCTGTCAGCGCAATCTTTTTGAAATAGATGGATGGAGAGTCAAGAAGTATTGGATTCACTTGAATTTGGTGTCGTGATCAATAACAAGAACGGGAAAACCAAACAAGTGCTGACAGCACGATCCATAATCATATATATAGAGGAAAATGGGGGTCAGCTGCACAAGAAGGGAGCTTCATCCTTGTATGGCGCCCCCCTCGCACAGTAATTTTTTTGAAATTTTTTTACAACTGTGCTCACACCCCATAGATGATCACCACACCAAAAATCAAGTGATTCCAACACTTTTTCATGTCGATCAATCCATTACAAAAAAATCAACGACAGAATAATATAGAATTTTTTGCAATTGATGGATAAAAAGTGTTGGAATAGCTTGATTTTTGGTGTGGTGATCATCCATGGGGTGAAGAGCACAGTTGTAAAAAAATTCAAAAAAAACACTTTGGGGGCGACGCCATACAGGGAGGGGGCGGCCTCCTTGTGCAGGTGATACCGATTTTCCTCATATATATATATAATATTGTGTTAGGTACTGGTATTTTAGACCAATATTATTTTGATAATGATCACAACATTATATTGTTGCTAATGACTCTCAATGTTTTAGTCTCATGTTTAACAATTAAAGAATATCATGTTGGAGACTAAAAGCTTGGTGCAAGGATGGACATCAAGAGGAGCATTGCCAAAGCTTGGATCTTGATGAAAGGAAGCTCATCAAGTGGTGCCAAAGCTTGGAAGATGATGGGGAGATCAAGGCTACTCATACTTAAGGACTTAGACTCTAGGAGAAGCAAATTGTAATCCATGTAATTCTTATTACTTGCTTTTCTCTTTTTGAGTCTAGGAATTTGTAATGCCTTGATTGGATGGTCTAATTCATTCATGCATATGCATCAACCATCTTAGAGAACATTAGAATCATCATAGAATCCAACCCAATAGGTTCCCCATGCCATGAACTCTTATTGGAGTCTCTGGTCTTCCTTCAGGCGCCTGCTGAAGGCAGGACAGGCGCCTGGCTAGCCTTCTACAGGCGGCTGATCTACACAACTCAAGTCAATATTTTCTTGACTCTTACTTGAGCTTTTGATGCAAGCGACTGAAGTACAAAAGACAGGCGCCTGCCAATCATCAGGTGCCTGGACATTGTTCTTCAGTCACCTATGTGCCAAAGTGCATAACTTGTCAATTTTGTGCATCACTCCATCTTGTGTGTCAGTCGACTGATGTAGCGTTTTTAGTCGCATGTCAATCCTCAGGCGCCTAGACTTTGTTCATCAATCGTCTGAATGCACAAGTGCGTAAGTTGACATTTCTCAGCTCCATTCTATCCCATGTGACGGTCGCCTGACGAAGTCTTACAGACGCATGCACAGTTGTACAGGCGTCTGTGTAATCTTCTACAGTCGCATGTTATGGCTCAGATTATAGCCGTTGGGATTATTATAATCGTTGATCAGGCGCCTGTCCGAGCTGTTTCAGCCCAAATTCTAGCCGTTGCAGAATTGTTCCTTTGGACTTTTTGCTTGGTTTTATAAGGGGTTTTCTTGGCTTCCTATATGGGAGATGGCTTAGTTCTATTAGAACTCTTGGAAAACTTGACACATATTGAATATCATTGAGAATCAATAAGCCACTCCTTTCTCTCATTTTCCTCTCATGAGCACATTCATCTTCATGCATTGAAGCTAGCTCAGGGGAAATCCTCCAAATGCAATCAAGCTCATCACAACACTTGGAGATCTTATATGCCTTGCATACAGCATTGAGTAAGTTCATCTCATCAAGGCATAGGTAAGAGTCTATTTATTTCATCTTTGTGAAGTGTAAACATAACTCTCTTTGTGTGAGTTTCTCTCTTTGTGGGAGTTTAACCTTTATGTAGTGTTGGTTGTGTTGTAACCCTAATTCTCTTTGTGGGAGTTAGAGTTGTGACCCTAATTCTCTTTGTGGGAGTTAGGTTCTCTCTTTGTGGGAGTTCAAATCCCTTGTGTAGGGATTGTATTCACTACTTTGTGTAGGATCATAGTGAATATTGGTGTGGTTGGATGTACCCAAGTTGGAAAACCAGTGTAAAACTCTTTGTGTTTGTGCTTGCTTAATTGTGTGAATTATCATCATCTTGCATTTATAATTCCACATTTGCAGGTTTAATTTTTAATTGCACAATTATTACCATTACTCTATTCACCCCCTCTAGAGTGTTTGTTTAGTATTGCAAGGTAGTCGGTCCTTACATAATGGGTATCATATGGCATATGAGGCATCCCCTCATATACAAGACACATAAAGTGGGCGGGTACAAGCCCACTTTATGTGTCTTGGTACATGAGCTTGTACTTGTTGTACCCGCCCACTTTATATGTCTTGGTATATGAGGGGATGCCTTATATGACATATGCTCATATATATATATATATATATATGAGGAATATGGATATGTGCTGACAGCACATAAAATTTTTACTGTCAGCATTTTGGGGTCAAAACATTTTTTAAATTTTTTTTGCTATGTGTTCTACAACTTGTTGGCTATATGTTCAACAACTTGTTGGCTACATTTCCACCAATTTTCAAGTGAATCCAACGCCTTTTGAGCATCCATCCATACATTTTAAAATGACCGCTTAAGTTTTGAAACGATCAGCGCAATCTTTTTGAAATGCATAGATGAAGGCTCCAAAAGCGTTTGATTCACTTAAAATTGATGTGGATGTAGCCAACAAGTTGTACAATAGCAAAAATAAATTTTAAAATTAATTTAAAACCCCCAAAATGCTCAGCACAGGAAATCCGATCATGTGATGTCAGCACCTCCATATTCCTATATATATAAGAAGAATATACGTGCATGCCAACAAAATAAGGATTTTTTTTCTTTTTTTGGAAAATTTTTTGTAGGATTGTTGTACATCTCATGGATGATCACCACATCGAAAATCAAGTAAATCCAATGCTATTGGACACTCGATCTATCCGTTACAAATTTAATGGTTTCGGAACAAATAAACTTTTTTGCTATGGGTAGATCGAGTGTCAAATACCCCTAGGGTTCACCCATATTGGGGTATTGGAATGTGTAGAACAATCATTTAAAATTTTCAAAAAAATAAGGCAAAAGGGGTGGCAGATATTGCCCATTATGTATGTGTCTATGTAAATGTATATGTTTATGTATGTATGTATGAAATATACCTATCATGAAATTGTTTGGCATTCTAATCATATACCTAAATTCTCGCTTTTACTTCTAAGAGCTCTCCATAATAAGCTTCCAACAAAGCAAATCTTATGCTCTCGCAATATGTCTGTTAATCCATTATGTGTGCTATGTGAAGAAGATGGCAGTCACCCATTTGTTTTTTGATTGCGAATTTTCTTCTTACATCATCGAAATCTCTCCTTTCGCGGGTGGCGAAAGTTGTACTTGCTTCTACAGTTTGGCACATTTGGCGAGAAAGAAACAACTATATATTCAAGGGATTGAAGAGCCATAAAATTAAAGTTTTCATGGAATTGTACAAAGATGCTTATTGTGTATTCTCTTTGTTATCTCAAAATTTTGAGGACAATGGGAATTTAGTTTTGCTTTCAAACTGGAATCTTTGATTGGATAAATGGTACTTGTAATAAAAGCTAGTGATGGATAACGACGCGTGTATCATCTCTCTATCCTAGTCTAGAGTTATAAGAACCATTTAGTCATGTGTTGTAATGTTGAGTTATATGAATAAAATTTCCAACTTTCCCAAAAAAAAGTATGTATGAAATATGAATCCTACATACATACAATGTATGTATGAAATATGAATCCACATGGTATTTAGATATGTTTATCTACCAAATATATCCTATGAAAATTAATCAAAACTTCTAAATGAACATCCATTTATAAGAACATATTGAATATCCGCTCCGCATGTTTTTTCAAGTCTTATATATTTATTCCATTTGTGTGTGTGTGTGTGTGTGGAGGGGGTTTGTAATGATATTGATATGGTAAAATGTTGAGACAAGATACATACTGTGAGTTGGCCAAAGTAGTTAAAATGAGGCAAAGAGAAAGCTAAGATTGACGAAGCTGAAAATCTGAAGGATCTTTGATGATTTCATTTGTGAAAAAAGCAATTACCCCAAAATCCCCAAAATAAACTTTCCCAGATAGCCAAGGACGGTCAAAGCCCAAGCAGTCTCTGCCTGTATGAAAATGGAAATAAAAATATCAGTATTTAGGAAACAATTGCATGCCGGTAAATAATAATTATCGTCACCTTCTCTCCTTGAGGATACATCTCTTCCAGAGCCTTCATGTCATCTTCCAAAAGAAGCAACTCCTACAAGATGCAATAATAAAGTTAATATTCCTAAAGAAATACCGGGGAAGTAGTTGGACAACATAAAAATCTACTGCTTGATAACAGACATCATCCAGAGTTGAGTGAATAAAATGTGCTTTTTTCGCCGAACAGCAAAAATATAAACGTGCAGATCATAAGAGGTTGACATTACTTTTTCCACACAACAATGCATATATTCAAGAATAACAAAGAACTGGTTAAGGTGGGATGAAATTGCTTCTCACGGACAACTATATCAACAAAAAAGAAAATAAAACAAGGCACCTATGCTGATTATGAATGCAATTCAAAAGGGATCAACTATATTCCTGCATTTTTGTGTTTGTGTGTGCGAGTGGATCGGTTTGAGGGGGTGGAGTTGCTAATAACAAAGAGATGATGGTGCAAGGGTGGTGGTCATCTGAAACCCACTTTAGGATTTAGTATGTATATCACAATTTAATGGCGCGGTTATAACAGATCCACTTTTCCAACAAAAATTCAAGAAGAAAATAACGATGTAATAGTTTGGGGTGTGTTGATGCACACTCTCGCCGAGCCTGGAGTTGGCCACAGAGACAGTATTCTCGCAACAAATTGAGCTCGGACAAGTGGGTTTCGTCGGTCTGAGGGTGAAGACCCTTAGCGCTCGGCCTGAAATAGATAAAAAGATCGTTAGCCTCACCGGATGAGAATCCCCTCCGATCATACTGATGCTTAAGTTAGATTTAAGCAGAGCAATGAGGTGTGTCAACTAGAGGTAGTCGCCGCTAAGGATTTGTTAAGGATGAAGATGCAAGGGTTTCCTATCAAGTAATTCACGTACCTGATAGAGGGAAATTCTCTTCCATTTATAGGGTCGGGGACAGCTCTGCCACGTCAGGTGGTCACCCGTTCTCTTTTGTAACCGAATTGCCAGTCATCAGCATGGTTTTAGGCGCAATTATAGGAATTCAGGACATGTCCGCCATAACTACCCCTGATAAAGTGGCTTTGTGTCCCCCCACCAATAGGTAACGCCAGTGTTCTAAATATGGGACCGATATCCAATATATCGGCCGCCATTGCGGAAAAATCAATAGGCTGATACGATATTGTTAAGGTTTTACCATTTTCCAATTTTTAGGGGTCATATCGGCGCAATATCGGTATCGGTCTGCGATACCGGGCAATATTGTGGCTCAAAATATCAGCCGATATCGGTCTTTTTTGCGTCTGTGGTTAATGGGTCGAAAACAACGGTTCGGTTCGAAATATGGATCCGACCTGCACCGGACACATTTAACATAAATATAGGCCATCGGGTTTTTTGAGGAACACCCCAAAAACCCTAAATTTTGCTGTGACTGCTCATGTTCCCTGTTGGAGACGCGATAGAAACTTGTTCGCTGATCAATCGTCGTTCGTTTGCCTTTCGTTCGTCGATCGTTCATCACTCGTTTGTCGTTCGTTCGCAGGTCAGTCGCAGCTCAGTCACAGCTCGGTCGTCGCTGCTGTTTTAGGTGAATTTTTTCAATTTTTTAGTTTTTTCATTTTTTTCAGTTTAAAGTTTTTAGATGTAGCTTTTTATGTTTTAAATGGCTTCAATTTTTTTTCAGTTCTTGGTTTTATCTTGGCAGTTGGATTAAAATCCAAATTTTTTTCAATCCCATCCAATTGTGAACATGTGAGCCGAGATAAGTTCCAAAACCCCAAAACTACATACGAAACAATTTACGCGATTTTTGTCTTCCATCCATCTGAGTTCTAAGAATGAAATATGATTGCCCAAATTTTATTTGCGTATGCATGAACTGATCAAACACCCACGGAGCATGATCGAAAGTTGCGCTGAACTACTGAATACTGATGATGCTAACTGTAGACTGTAGAGAAATTTTACTAGCTTCGGATAGCATTGTTCCATTTTTTGCAGTTGTGTGATTATTTTCATGATTGGCCTAATGGCCTGGAAACGTTATTTGCAACAATATTGATCTGGCGTTGCTTGTCAAATTTCTCTAAAGTCATGTTGGACAGTTGGAGTACTACATGAAATTTCTTGAATTTCTCATATCATGATATTGCTTGCAAATCTGTTGACTAACCATGAATTGTATTTTGATTATGCAAAGTGCAAACCTGCAAAAAATCAAGGAGAAACACAATATTAGTGAAATTTGACATATACATAAATGAGTTATATGAGTATGAAATATTTGAAACATATATAATAGAATGTTAAACATGCAAACCTCCATGATCAATGTAGAACATCACCCCAATAATATATATTGCATTATTTTGACAATTGTCAATGTCTATCTATTTGTTGCATTGTTGGCTTTTTTATTTTATTTATTAACATTTTTCAACATCTTTTTTTGTCATTGTGATTTAATGTATATGATGTATAGTTTGTGAAGATGTCCTCTGGAGCTTCTAGCAAAAATGTTCCAAAATGCGACCCTTGCTGGGCATATGGAAAGCAAGTGGATAACCAAGCTAAGATTCAATGTAATTATTGTAATCAAATTGTTAATGATGAAATTACCCGGTTCAAGGCGCATCTTTCGGGAAGAAGTGGAAATGTGAGGCCATGTGGTAGTGTTCCAGATGATGTGAAGAACAAGGTGCTAGAAATTCTTGTGAAGTTTGACAAGGAAAAGGAGCGCAATGCAACGGGAGTTCAAGCTTTAATGTATGACGTTAATATTGGTGGAGATGAACATGCCCAAGAGGAACATGAGAGTGGGACCCACCAGGAGTCTTCATCACGAACGAGTGCTTTTTTACATTTAAGAAGATAGGGCCGATGAATAGTTATGCCACTCAAGCTCCAGCAGATTTGGATGTTACTATGGGAAAGACGAAGCAGATTATATTTGATTCGAAGGGGGAGAGAGAGAGAGAAGAGAGAAGTGAGTACATGATCCGATATACTGCGAGGTAGTTCTTCGAAGCCAGAATTTCTTTTAATGCTACAACACTTGGATTATTTCAACAAATGTTGTAGGTCGTCGATCAATTTGGGCCAAGCTTGGAGGCTCCCACTCATTATGAGCTAAGAGAGACATGTCTTGAGAAGGATGTGGAGGTGGATACATGAAAGACTGTAATCTTTCAAAGAGAGCTGTAGCATTCATGAATGCTCCATTCTAACCGATGCTTGGTCTGATTGAAAGCAACGTAGCATCATGAACATAGTGGTGCACTGCCCGGCAGTGATTATTTTTTTGGACTCGGAGGATGTTTCGGTCAAGCGCCATAGTGGGGCATTTATTCATGCTTTTGTTGACAAGGCAATTGAGAAGTTGGGAGAGGATAATGGTGTTCAGATAATTACAGATAATGCATTTAATAATATGGCAGCGGCAAAAATACTGGCAGTGAAGAAGCCAAGAATCTTTTGGACGAGTTGTGCCGCACACACCGTTAATTTGATGCTCATGGACATCGTCAAAATCAAGCCAATCAAGAGTGCATTACAATGAGCAGAGATGTATCCATTTTCATCTACAATCACATCATCACTATGAGCTTGATTAGAGACTTTACAGATGGAGACATAGTTAGGCCCGGCGTGAATAGATTTGTCACTGCATTCTTATCTTTGAGTTCATTAAAAGATAAGAAAACAGAATTGAAGCAGATGTTTAGTTCTGAACAATGGGAAGAGTGACCTTTCCAGCAAGCCTGCAGGAAGGAATGTAATCATAAATAAAATTTATTTACATTGATATAAGATTATTTCATCAATTTCTCTCATATAGGAGGTCATATCAAATGTTAAAAATGATGTCAAATAAAAGCATAGATGTGTCTAAGAAAATATAAACTCTAGACACTCAAATAAAAGTATGCTTTGGGTATAAATACCTCAATAAACGTGAATAACGGCCATCCACTCGGTGGAATATTTCTTTAAATGGTTACGAACCAAGCGAGTTAAATACCTACAAAATATGATAATAAAATCATCAGGCATACGTTAAAAATTAATAAACAATAAACATAACCATGAGATAATAATTTAACATTTACGATATGATTAGGTCAAACCAGTTCAAATTGTTATCTTATAAAAAGTAAAAAAACAAACATTAAAATCAGATAAGACAATATCAGTCCATAGATTTAAAACATGTCTCAGTCCCTCAAACATCAAAGTCATCAATAATCATCTCCATGATCGAAAGCATCATTGCCATCATCTAGCTCGTTGATGAGTAATTTTTACATACATATTTCACGCTCATTTCATACGTGTTTCATATCATTTTATACACTTCTTCGCTCCAGTTTCCCCGTTTTTCTTTCCTTTTTTACTTTTTGGGTCCATTTTGTGTGTTTCAAATGAAAGGGAGCAAATTCGGGACTCTAGAATGTGAAAAGGGGGGAAAAGTGCGAAGAAAGTGATGACGGGAGCTTGAAGTGCACGACGTGAAGGAGCACAAGGCACACACGATCGTGTGGAATTATCCACTCGGCCGCGTCACCATGGCAACCCAACAGCAGCTGAAATGCCAATTCGACGTGGTCGCGTCGAAGATCTAAACAGTCGTGTCGTCTGAAGAGCTGAAGAAAAGGAAATCCAATATGAAGCGGTCATTTGGTGAACGACGTGACCGCATCATATTAAGAGCTACCGACGCCAAACGATCGCTTTACACGACCGTTTCAATGGGAAAGATGGAGATCTGATCGCGAAATGATGTGATCGCGTGACCAATCCACTCGGTCGCGTCGCTGAAGACTAAAAACCCACAAACTCACGCATCCTGCGAAACGACTGCGTCGTTTCCGATGCGGTCGCATCTAATTGGGTCCCCTAGGTTTTCTGATCACCGTCGGGGGTATTTTGGGACTTTTGGGTACTTTTTGGGAGTATAAATACTTTTCTTGCTCTGCGAAGGAAGACGCTTTTTACAGACTTTTTTGTTGAGTATTGATTCCCTGGATTTGGTTTTGATGATGAGCAAACATAAATATTGTGAACTAATTCCTTGTGAGCGCAGTTACGGAGATCGTCGCCAAATTACTTCGTACATCAAAAGCGACGTCTCAAGACTTCTCAAAGCGCGTGATCGTGTGCCTGAAGCTTCGTTGAAGCTCTAGGAGAATTATTGAAGTCAAGAGATTCGGATTGAAGCTTTGAAGACGGTTCGTCAAGTTTTATTTATAGTTTTCTAGTTTCTTTCCGTAGAATGTTAAGCCTTGAGTAGGTCTTACATTATTAGAGCTAGGATTATCATAGAAGCCCATAGAAACTTTCCCGAAGCTTCGCGCTTCATTTGGCGGCTTCTAGTGCATCTTAGTTGGTTCAAGAAGAACCAACCGACTAGATGGCAATCTAGTCGGTCGACAATCCTTCGTGAACCGACTAGATCTCCTTGCTCAACTCAGCTCTTTCACTGTTTACAGTTAGTCGGTCCAAGAAGGTTCACCGACCGGCTAGTTGTCAAACTAGTCGGTTAGGAATCCTTCTTAGACCGACTAGTTATGTCTTTCATTTCACAGCCTGAGCTACTGTTTATCGTTAGTCGGTCAAAGAATAATCAGCGACCGATTAGTTGAGAAACTAATCAGTTGGAATTTGTTCTTAGACCGACTAGTTCTCCTTGTAGACAGCCTATCGTATTTCAACTCTTAGTCGGTCAAAGAACACTCACCGGCCGACTAGTTGTCAAACTAGTCGGTTGGCAAGTATTCTTAGACCGACTAGTTCTATATTCCCTGAACTTTTCATATTGGTTGTTCACCTCTTAGTCGGTTCATGTTGAATCACCGACCGACTAGTTGAGAAACTAGTCGGTCAGTGATCCTTCTTTGACCAACTAGATTGCTTCAGAATAGAGCCGATGGAGCATTTCTCAACTAGTCGGTCAGTGATCCTTTGACCGACTAGATTGCTTCAGAATAGAGCCGTTGGAGCATTAATTGCTACGAATTTTGCTCTCTTTCCTCTAACCTATATATACTTGGAGAGGTTCTTTCCTAGTATTCAAGGCTGATATTCTTGAGGTTTAGAGAAATCAAAGAGGAGCCATTCAACTCTATTTCAAAGCTCTCTTCTCACAAGAATCTCTCCCTCAACTTCTTGAGCCCTAATTCCTCAAGAGAGATTCTCTCCATTGTGAGCCTCTCAAGCTAAGAGCTTGATCCAAGGTCACCAACTCCTCCCTAGCCATCTATTGCTGGTCATCTACTTGGAGCTAGGGTTTGGTGCCTTCTTCTTCCTCAAAATCCTCATTGCCCTAATATTGGTAAGTTTACTCAAGGCATAGGATTTTGTTGGTAAGTATTTCATTGTTTCATTTACATTGTCTTAAGTTGTTCTCTCAGTTTGTGAGAGAAGGGTGTGATCCCGGGTTGTGGGAGTCACATGTCTTTTTTGTATGATTTGGTCTTGTAGAGATTTTTCTACAAGAATTTCATAGTGCAAAACTTGGGTTAGTGGTTTCTAACTCAAGTATCCGGAGGGGATCCGGGTGGTTGGGACGTAGGATCACAGGAACAAGTCGGGGAGACTTGGGTGGATCCGAACCCGTTATATCGTATTGTTTGCGTTGTTTGATTCTTGTTGTTTTTAGTTGTTCTGCATTGTTGTTTGTGTTTTGCACAATAATTAGGAATAACACTCTTGATTATTTTAAAGTACTATTCACCCCCCTCTAGTACTTGTGCAGTAGCTACGCAGGGCATTACATTTTTAAGAGCCATTTGAGTTTCTATCGTGTGTACTTAATCCTTATTTCCCTGCAACTTTAATTGGTCTTTTTGTTCTTTTTGGATTCTAGTTCTAAATTTGAATAAAAATTAGTTTTCTTTGATTCTTTGTTATTGTGAATTTGTTGATTGATTATTCATATTAATCCATATTGCTATGGATATTCCATTGATGAATCTAATTGTGTATTTTTATATGGATTGTGAGTAGTTACCCATCTAGGACCATGGGTTGAACCCCATTAGATTTAGCTATGGATTGATGAGATATTGACTGATTGTTGAATAATTGAAGAATTGGAGTATGCTAGGATGTTGATTATCAATGTACATTGACGTCCCCTTGTGGATAATTAGATTAGTCGACGGCAAGAATCGGAGCTAATCTAGGGTTTTTGATCCCTACATTGATTCATACTATCTGTGCGGCTGACGAGCGTCAAGCACAGATCAAAGCCCTCCTAGGATAATCCGAATCCTAATCAACGGAAGTGGGGTGGATGAAGATCGAGGATATTCGTCGGACGTAATGCATCTAACGTATACTGATACACCAACGAGAGTTGGATTTGGTATAAGTTAGGGAGTCCTATCATAGCATCACGAGTGTGGGGGTATGACAACATAAGGGAATGTCCTACCATTGCATCACGGAAGTGAGAGGTAGGAGAACGCCCTAAGTTAGACGACATATCCCAAGTATCATGAATTCAACAATAGATTAATTTAACGCAATCCTAATCTCAATCTAATGGTGGGGATACCTAAGTCCTAGATCTTTTTCCATTTGATATTCCATCTCATTATTCACTTTCTAGCCTCTTATCGATCGTGTAGCTAAAGAACTTCGGGAGAACTCAACAACTGCCTCCCTATGGACGACCCGTATAGCGCAATACCTCACCGTGCACTTGCGGTATATTATTTGAGAACGAACAAGTTTTTGGCGCCGTTGTCGAGGAGGCACGACTTGATATTAATTTCGAGCTTTGCTGCTAGACTGCGCATTTTTTCCTTTTTCTTTTTATTTCCTTCTGCCTACTGATTTTTGGTGCTATTGACGCTTTCTTTTGGTTTTGCCCTTTTTGTGCATGCACAGGAGATCGCGAGATATTGAGGATTTGCTTCCCCTGGATCCTGAGATCGAAGCCACCACACACCGGTGCAAAGCCAAAAGAAAAAGGAAATTTGCACTAGAATCAATGGCAGCAGAAATTCATAATCCACCGCCACATCCTCTACCTGACAGTCCACATACTGCTATGTCCCTTCTGGACTTCTCCGTGCCCTTTTATGGGTCAGCGTCGAGCATCACAAGGCCATTGGTGGAGGCCAACAATTTTGAATTGAAGCTCTCATTGATCAGCTTTGTCCAGCAGGGACCAATTTGGGGGATCGCCTATGGAAAACCCGAACGACCATCTGAACACTTTTCTGGAGAAGATGGACACGCTGAAGATGAATGACGTTACCAACGACGCCATTAGGCTAATCTTTTCCCCTTCTCTCTGAAGGATAATGTGAAGGATTGGCTTAGAAGCCATGATACTAACACTTTTACCACTTGGGATAGTCTATCGCATACTTTTCTAACTAAGTTTTTCCCTCCAAGAAAGACCGTGAAGATGCGCAACGAAATCAACTCGTTCTCCCAACTTGACCAAGAATCGTTATGTGAGGCATGGAAGATATTTAAGGATATGCAAAGAAACTGTCCGCATCATGAAGTGCCGGACTGGCTCCTGATCTAAACATTCTACAACGGGCTCTCACGAGAGGTGAAGATGAGCATCGACGCTGCCGCTAACGAAGCGATAATGAGTAAGACTCATGAAGAAGCCAAGAAGTTGGTGGACATAGCCGCCAACTATTTATGAAACAATGAGAGAGCTACCTCCAAGAGAGGATGTAAGTATGAATTAGATGTCGTTTCCATGCTGTCTTCAAAATTTGATGCATTAACAAAACAACTTTCTATGTTGGGAATCGGTGCTGCTAACCCGCCTACGACTATGTGAAGTATGTGGTGTGTAGGGAAATCCAAGCATTGAATGCACATCCACTCTTGCAACACCATTGGGAATGACGATTGAGCAGGCCAATGCTCTTTACGGCAATAATGCAAGGCAGCCTAACAACCCTTACTCTAACACTTTCAACCAGGGGTGGAAGAACCACCCGAACTTCTCTTACATGAGCCCAGGGTTGCAGCCTCAACCATCGTACCCACCCAGCAGTTCCACACGCCACCTCAAGCACCAACGCAAAACTTTAATCAAAGGCACCCTGCTCATATACCATCCTCTTCTAAATCCAATTTAGAATTACTAATAGAAAATCATATTCTTACGCATGGGCAGAGAAATGAGTACTTTCAGTCTTCCATCCAGCAGCTTTACCTCCAGCACCCAACAACTAGCCACAAGCCAAAAAGCGGTGGAGACCTAAGTGGCACAAATGGCACAACTGTCGCAGATTGTGAGGCCATATGGGCAACTACCGGGACAATCTGAACCTAACCACCGAGGATATGTCAATGCCATCACCTTGAGATGCGGGAGGCAGACGAAAGGCCCTGCCATGCCAGCTGTGGAAGAAGAGAGTACAGTTGAAAAAGGATCCCCGAGTGGATGTTGAGACTGAAAATGAGCGTGAGGAAGCACATCCATCATCTGGGACATCAAATGAGAAGAGTGTTAAGAGAAGAGAGGGAGGCACCACAGGGGAAACCATAAGAACTTACATTCCTAAGGTGCCCTTTCCATCAAGGTTGGTGAAGGCCAAATTGGATGAAAAATACGAGAGGTTTTTCAACATGTTGAAGCAGCTGCATATCACCATCCTGTTCATCTACGCTATCTCCGAAATTCCATCATATGCCAAATTCCTGAAGGACATCCTCACAAAAAAAGGTAAGAGGGAGAAAGTCAGATTATCGGTGGAGTGTAGCACCATTCTCCATAGGAAGATGGTTGAGAAGTTAAAAGATCCGGGAAGCTTCTTTAATCCAATGTGCAGTTCAGTTGGAAATATTACGATTAAGAGAGCATTGTGCGACCTTGGGGCGAACGCAAGTTTAATGACATTGGCCATCATCGAGAATCTTGGAATGGGAGAACCGAAGCCCGTCAACATGTCCTTGCAGCTTGCCGATAAATTTGTAAAGTATCCCTGGGAATTATTGAAGATACTCCAGTGCAAGTAGGTAAGATCCTAGTTTCATGTGACTTCGTCATCATGGACATGTCCGAGGGCGACCACACGCCGATAATACTTGGCCCTCCATTCTTTAACACTATATGAGTACTTATAGACGTCAAGGGGAAAAGCTATCCCTCAACGTCGGTAAGAAGAAGTCGGTAAGAAGAAGGTAGAATTCGACCTTCAGAGAACCATGAGACAATTCCTTGGAGATGGCCACTGCCATCAAATCGACCTCCTCGAGGAAGTTATTGAGGAGACTACTTTGGATGATGCACTCCTAGGCCCAACGGAGAAGCTATATTCTGGAGATCCAGGACATGACGGGCAAATAGAGACGATGACACTAGCAAGAACCTTCAACGAAGCTCCACCGAAGGGAATCAATAAGGGAGTTTCAAACTTTCATCCACCCGATCCCGAGGAGCTGAGGGTACAAGAATTGTGCAAGGCGGTGATCAAAAAAGAGAAGAATAAGCATAGAGAGGAAGCAATTTCAACGCTCTGCACCCCAGAACCACCATGATCAAATTTTAAAGTGAGTCGAGCTCAAGACTATAAACAAATGCTTCTTGGGAGGCAACCCAAGTTTTCGGATTTGTCTGTCTTTATTTTCATTTTTAATCATTTTTAGATAGCCTAGATTTTGATCGAATAAACCCCCAAAACCCAAATACTAATCCAAGTTGAATTCAATGCAGGAAGATTCAACGCGACCGTGTGGGAAACCCCACGTGGCCACGTGAAAAGGAGCAAAAGAGGAGCATAAGGAAGCAGCATAAGCTATTCGACGCAACCGCATGGAGTTGACACATGCGACCGCGTCAAACGGAGCAGAAATGAGTAAAAACGTTGCTAAGGAGGAGCCAAAACGACGTGGTCGTTTAAGGTATGAGGACTTACTGAATTTTTTGAGCCAAAAACATCTCTGCACGCGGTCGCATGAATTCCTTGAAATGACCGCGTTAATCCAATTTCAAGAGCCAAATTTTCATTTACTTGTTAACATTTACGTGCTCATTTGAACATATTGACGCGACCACATCGTTATCGAAAATCCAAGGCCAAAATCTCACCCAATCTACAGCAGTGACGCGGTCGTTTGACTCAAAACAATGCGATCGTTTAAGGTCTACCGACCGATTGTCTTCTGACAGAGATTTACCCAACGGTCGCGTAATCCTCAAAACGACCGGGTCGATCAAGCTTCTGGGGCACAAAATTTTCAAATCAACGTGATTGATATGGCATCGACGCAACTGCGTCGATCTTAAACCCCACGACTTTTGACCCCCCAAATAACGCGGTCTATCCCAAAACGACGCGACCATTTAGCACGACGACATCGATCTGCTAATATATACAACCCAACTCCACTCAATCGAGTTGCGCCTTCTAATCTCCGTTGTTTCGACTTCCTCTCCATTCTCTCTCCATCTCCGATCACCCAACCCCCTCCTTTCCATTCCTCTCCCTCCAGAATCATCATCCCCACCCTCCCCTACCTCAAATTTCTCTTTCCATCACCCTCCCATCTCGAAACGATAGACTCCAAAACCCTTAAACGATCGAGTCGAGCCTCTGCTGGGAATCCAATCTTCGAGGGCATCTTTAGAGCTAAGGGAACATCGTTGGAGCTTGAGGAGTTCGACCGAGGCTTGGTGCACCACCAATCAGCAAGAACCATCACCATCTTGGGTATACTCCTTCCTTTTCTCAAATTTTCGATTTTACGCCCAAGTATCCTTAATTGCTCGCTGATTTTGCTAAATTGCATGGGATTCAATTGTTTGCACACTTGTTAGCTTACATGCATCGCATTCACGATCATACTTGCATCCACACCATGACACCACGCACTCGCACCAAGCGTACTACACCGGGGCCATCCTAGGGTTGAAACACGCGTCCACACATGCCTACTGACGTGGCTTCCACGTCAACTGCTGCACCGGCAGCACAACCCATCGCACTCCCACGGATTGACACCCTATGGATCATTTTCATTGACGAACGTCAACACGACACCTACACATCCCTTTTCTGACGAGTCATCGTACCCACCAAATTCCTGAGCGTACCCGTTTTTGACTCCCTAGGACTCGACGAGGGTGTTCGGGCCCTCCTACATAACATAGGGTGGGAAGAATTTCTAGCGTGTGAGGCCAGAACCTATAAGAGACTCAACTTAGAGTTTCTTAGTTCTCTCAGGCACTAACATTCAGTGTTCTCATTCCGCTTGATGAACAAGGACTACGTCATATCCACCAACTCTCTGAACCCCCTTTTAGATGGCCCACCGCTCACTCCCAATGCTATCACGCATGTTACCACATTTCCTGATGAGTACGATCAGAACATTTTCTGGGAGCAAATCACTGGCCTCTCTCCTTTTCCCATCACCAAAGCGAAGGCCTCTTCCATTATCCATCCATGCCTTCGCCTGGCATATCATATCAATGCCAATTCCATCTTTTGTCGGTTGAAGATGGGCCAGATCACACAGGACGAGCTCTTTATCCTCTGGGCCACAACCCACCCCGCAATGTTCATAGTAACGGCACCACTTCACCCCCGCTATCTCATTAATGCCGGTTCTTGGTTGGCCCAGAGATTTTTACATACCCTTAGCAGCACAAACGCTAAGATCTGCTGTGGAGGGATCATTACTATCATCGCTATGCTCCATCATGTCTCCTTTAAGATCCCAAACAACATGCTCCCTATTCCTGGCCCCACTTCCCTTGACATCTCCGTCCTAACTAACATGCATATGATAAACCCTTAGCGGGCAAGAGATTTCTATGGCTTCAAGGACCCTCCACAACCCTTGCACTACACGTCAAAACCCTTGCACTACACGTCAAAACCCCGATCGTTTCCGCATTGAGGGGGACGTGGAGTGGAGATTTCCACTTGATCCAGCTTTTCCCCCACCTGCACAAGCACAGCCACACCCCGTCCAGGCCACTATCATTCCCGATCCTACTGCTGCACATGTGAGCCCCGTCAGGCCACCACATTACGTCACTTTTCACGGAGATCTCGCCCACATAACGAGGGTACTAGCAACTCTGTCATCCCCCTCCCCCTCGTTCCACCGATGATCGTATCACACAAGTGGAGGAGGCCGTTCTTGATCTTAAGTCCACCGTAGACGGTGTCTTGAGCACACTTCAGAGTCTACACAGACAGTTCAACGTCGTCTATCGTTGGAACTATTCACAGGGCCACTACCACGCAATTGTACCTACTCTCCTCATCATGCCATCACCATCTCAGCCATCGACATCTGCACATCCCACCACCACTGCACCTCATATTCCCACACCTCCACTCTCGCCACCTCCATCATCTGGAGCACCACCATCCCCTCCACCATCCACTATTGTAGCTCCATCTACTTTGTCGCCACCATCCACAGATATTGCAGTCCCACCGTCTTCAGACGTACCACCTCCATCCACATCTCATACACAACCACCACCTGACGGCGATACCTCATATGCTAAAATGGCACATCTCTTCCCACTCACATACACGTCATCATATTTTCACGATTATAATGCATTGAGGACAATACTTGATTTGGCATGGAGGAGGAGCACTTCATGCCCACTTCCATTTTCTTCTCTTCACCACCCCTTCATTCTTGTGCACATGTTTATTCTCACTTTTCTTTTCCTTTTCCCTTTCCTTTTTATTTTCCATGCATCATGTTTTCTGCACTTCTATATGCATTCGAAAAAAATTTCAAAAACCCAAAAATACTTGCATCGCATCATGCATCATGTGTAAATGTGTGTTTGAGAATTTTACGAAATTGAGACTATATGTGTGGTTTATTGAGCGGAATTCCATTTTCTATCTTTTACGCTCGATTTCCTCGATGTCGATCAGGATATTTGACTAGGACATGTTTTTAGTCTCAAATCCCACTTAATATACTAGTTAAGGCCATTTTCATAGTCTCTAGGATAGTAGTACTCGAACCCGATCTAGGTTGGATTTTTCTTAGGAGTCCACTTTATGCATGGACCGTAGAATTGATAGTTGATTATAATGGTTTATAATCCCTCGATACTTCGATAACAACAAACCACTTGTACTGAGGATTGATATTGCTTAACCCATTCATGCCTTCGGAAAAAAATGAATAAATGAAGAAAAGAAAAGAAAATTTTGTGTATAAAAGAATAAGATTTGCATTGTTCTGCCAGTGACGCTGAGTAGCCAGATCCCTGTGCCTTAGGAAGCATTGGGGCCTCGCGTCGAAAGATTTAGCTTGGGGGAGTGCATATAAATAAGGATATGATTGGTTTAAGCTAGTAGGTCCAATGGGTCCTTCTTGGCCCGATGCCATGAGGTCGTCTGATCTGGGAGTCGACCCAACGCTCCTTACACGAACCAATACGAAAA
Organism: Scilla litardierei; assembly: GCA_030789695.1. Taxonomy (NCBI): domain Eukaryota; kingdom Viridiplantae; phylum Streptophyta; class Magnoliopsida; order Asparagales; family Asparagaceae; genus Scilla; species Scilla litardierei. The sequence goes on from JAULAV010003452.1 coordinate 20,137, forward strand.
AAATGAAAAGCAATGAAAAAATGAAAGCATGAACGAAGTAGCAATTTCACGAATCATAGAACGTTGGAATGTTGTGAGCGCCACTTCCTCAAGAGACCAATAACCCATTATTCGATACTTATCTCTTCCTCGACCATCGCATATCTTCAATTCCTATTTCTTCAACCTACGGACGGGTTTGAGGAAATATCCTAGGACTTGAGCATGACCATGACGTTGTATATTATTTGATGATTCAAGCTAGAAACGACACCCTAGGATTATATTCTAATCGATGGGAAGGAATTGGCGTATCAATTTTCCATAAGTTTGAAATCTCCCTTCAACCCACGTATACAAGCTCGATATTGTGGAATTCTCAAACTTCATGCCATCACGTGCTCGCTTGCTTGCCTCCAATCTTCACTCTTTCATGTCTTCCTTGAGGATAAGGAAGAGTTTAGCTTGGGGGATTTTGATGAGTGATTTTTATATACATATTTCACGCTCATTTCATATCATTTTATCCATGTCTTCGCTCCATTTTCTCCTTTTTTTTCCTTTTTACTTTTTGGGTCCATTTTGTGTGTTTCATGTGAAAGGGAACAAATTCGGGACTCTAAAGCGTGAAAAGGTGAAGAAGTGCGAAGAAAGCGATGAGCATGAGCTTGAAGTGCACGAGGGAAAGGAGCACAAGGCACACGCGAGCGCGTGGAATTATCCACTCGGCCATGTCACCATGACAACCCAATAACAGCTGAAATGCCAATTCGACGCGGTCGCGTTGAAGATCTAAACAGTCGCATCGTCTGAAGAGCTGAAGAGAAGGAAATCCAATTCGACGCGGTCGTTTGATGAACAACGCGACCGCATCATATCAAGAGCTGTCGAAGCCAAACGATCGCTTTACGCGACCGTTTCGATGGGAAAGATGAAGATCTGATCACCAAACCACGCAGTCGCATGGCCAATCCACGCAGTCGCGTCGCTGAAGACTAAAAACCCACAACTCGTGCATCCCTGCGAAACGACCGCGTCGTTTACGACGTGATCGCTACTAATTGGGTCCTCCTAGGTTTTCTATCTGTCAGGGGGAATTTTTAGGACTTTTTGGTTACCTTTTGGTGGGTATAAATACTTTTTTTCCTCCTTTGCAAAGGACGCCTTTTACTGTATTTTTCAGAGCTTTTTCAGTTCCTATCAGGCGTATTCTCTGGTTGTTCTCCTGACTTTTGATTATTCTCTTTGTTCTTTTATGCTTTAAACTTTGATTTTGAATACTAGAAATAGTTTTCGTCAACTTTTATTGTTGTGGATCCATTGATTGCGAATTTCTATCTTGAATTGATTGCTATGGATGTTATATTTGGGGTTTTGATTGTGTTTGCATCTATGGATTGTGAGTAGTTATCCATCTAGGACCATGAGTTGAACCTATTAGATTTAGCTATGAATTAATGAGATATTGATATATTGTTGAATAATTGAAGAATTGGGGTATGCTAGGATGTTGATTATCAATGTACATTAATCTCCCCCTTTAGATAATTAGATTAGTCGACGGCGGGAGTCGATGCTAATCTAGGGTTTTCGATCCCTACTTTGATCCATACTATCTGTGCGGCTGACAGGAGTCAAGCACGGACCAGAGCCCTCCTAGTATAGATCTTAATCCTAATCCACAAAAGTGGTGTGGAGGAAGATCGAGAATATTCATCAGACGTAAAGCATCTAACGTATACCAATGCACCAACAAGAGTTGGCTTCTGGATAGGTTAGGTAGTCATATCATAGCATCACGAGAGTGGAGTGTATGGACAACATAATGGAATATCCTCTATTGCATCATGAAAGTGAGCAGTAAGAGAACGCTCTTAGGTTAGACCTCTCCCAAGTCTCATGAATTCAACAATTGATTAATTTAACTCAATCCTAATCTCAATCTAATGGTGGAGATACCTAGGTCCTAGAGCTTTTCTCATTTGATATTCCATCTCATTATTCACTTTCTAGCATATAATCGATTGCGTAGCTAACGAACTTAGGGAGAAACTAGTACTCAACAACTGCCTCCATGTGGACGACCCGTATAGCGCTACAACCTTACCATGCGCTTGCGGTATATTATTTGAGACACGAACAATCGTCTCCTGATGATGATTCTAATGATGATTCAAACTCATCTTCTTCCATGGACGGTTCCTTTCCTTTGGATGATGAAGATGCTCCTTTCTTTGTTCTTCTATATGTCACCATTCTTGAGCTCTTCTTGCTTTGAGGGTTAGCTTCCATAGCTTTGATAACTTGCCTCCAAGTCAACTGCTCACCTAAAAACACCTCAGCATCGCTATTAGAAACTGAAGCACCATCATTTTTGGATAACAACCGATCTGACACCTTTTCATTATCATTATAAGCAGCCAAATGATCTCTATCTTTATTCTCATGCTTATTTTTCAGCTCGGCATTGAACTTGACGAAGACTAAGTCACGTAACTTGACGAAGACTAGGTTGTGTGGCCCAAATCGACGGAGCGGGATAGCGATTGAGCCTTGAGACCGAAGGGGCTGACCCTAGAGAGGTCTCAATAGGAATGTGTTAAGGTCAGGTCGAGCTGACCTTTGAGCGTTGGTTAGAAGATTTCCAATGACGGGTCATTACCCGAAAGGCCGAGCCGGGTCCATTGCTGGCGGGCTTAAGCGAAAGTCAGTACCTACAATGGCACATCGTCTTCTCGTCTAGGCACATACAGACCTGAGCCTTGATCATGGGGTCAAGAGTAGAGAGACGGGGAGACGAAACCCAAAGGATTCTTAGGGCCAGTCCAGCTTGATTTGGAAAACAATGCAGGGAGAGCTTAGCTTGGAGGAGGTGCTCTCATGATGACGCACTCACATGACTGTCAAGCCATGGGAAACAAAACGTCGAGATGATTTGTTAACAAGATTGGCATCGAATGCCGGATTGAGTGGTTAGCTTGGGTTTTTAAGGCGTTGCCGACGTGGCGTCACTCAATTCACAGTTGGTGGAGGCTGACCTGTTCAGGAGATCGGACGGTCAAGTATGTTCGAATCTGACGGCTGACGTGGCTTCCCACCGTCCTCTTGGCTTATGAAAAGATGAGAGCCGTGAGGGTTCATACGCACACCCTTGTTTCTTTATCTCTTTTTTAACGACACACCATGTCCGAAACTCTCAGCTTCTCTGGTGCTCCGAACTGTTGGAAATGTCGCCAGAGCTTTTGGCCTCTGACATTGGTGAGCGATCTTAGCTTAAACGTGCTTTCTGGGGAACGTGGTGCTCTGACTAAGCATGATCAGATGAGAAAAAGTAACGTGGATGATGGGCCTTCTAGTGCGCCACTGCCGAGGAGGGCAAGGGCGATGAGCCCAATGGCACAGCCGAGGCGAAACCTGGTGGAGGCCGCCGAACTCTTTTGGGGCACAAGGACGGTAAGCTTCAATGTCATCGTTAACCTTGGTATATTGGTTTTGTCTTGATCATTTTCCTTGTGTGCTGAACTTGACGGGAGTGAGCTGCTTCTTCTGCCGCTGCAGGGAGTGGTTAAGGGACTGGGAAGAAGAGAACGGCTGGCTCTCAGTCTGGTCGAACAACAGGCGGATGATCGAGGGGCTCTAATGGGCATGCTGCAACGAACCAATGGAGGATTAAAAGATGTCGCGGCATGCGGGAATGGCAATATTGCGGGTCAGGTCGGTTATTTAACTACCCAAACTTGTCCCGACACATCTACAGGCCGGGGCGGGGCGGGTTTCGGGCGGGGCGGGTACTTTCTTACCAAAACCGGGTCGGGCCGGTCAGGTCAGGTCATTACTGCCATCCATATGAATCCCAAATAAATATTTTATTTCGGAATTGGGAGAATTTTGATTTATTTGGTAATTTGGAATTGGGAGTTAGGAATTGGCCCAATTGGGAGAACAGTGGAACAGAGTATGAGTTATGTGGATTTGTCTGACTGCATGATCTGCATAAAAATAGTAAAGTTTTTTAGAACATGTATAGTTTACCGGGGCGGGCCAAGGCGCATACAAAGCTCAAGCTTGCCCCGACCCGTCCGCGGGCCGGGTCGGGTCAAAACCGGGTCTGACCGAGCGGGTCAGATCATTACTACCATCCCTAGCAGCATAGATCTCGTCAGTGGTCCTAAAGGTGGAACGGAGCCAGTGGATGACGAGCCTAGTCTGGGGCTAGCCGCATAGCCGACTTTTCCTTATTTTTCTATTTAGAGGTTATGCCGTTGTTCGGTGAATTTTGTAACCCCAGGCAAATGAATGAAAAGTTTTTCGTGTTTGTACGTTTCGTTGCAAATAGTTGTCCATTAAGACCGTTATTTCAGTGTCAACCGGAGCTCGTCAATCTGAGCGGATATGCTCGTCTTGCACATTTGAACGCCTTCACTGGGCCCAAGGGGGTTGTAGCGTTAATCTTCATGGTTGTGTCAAACAAATTTGTGGGTAAAAGTACGCGCATTGCGAGATCCTAGGAAAAAGCACCCTTGGGGACCAAACCAAGGTGGCGAAGTTGGTTTGACTAAGGATCAAGTATTGCTTATTGCCGAGATGCCGAGCTTGGGCTCTACCGAACTGGGCCGTGGCCCTGGGGTCGGGAGATGAGATTAAGCCACTACTCATCGTCGAGGGTTCTCCAGACTTCTATTCGGGAAAGAGAAAGTCAAGGGATTGCATTTTGAGGAGATCCCACTATGTCTGTCCTTGGAACGCGGGTTGGCAGAATTAAGGCGATATGTAGTTAATGCGACATGTGAAGGTTGTGCCCATTCTCTAAGGAGATGCTGATGTGACGAGTGCCGATTCGTTGGCAGACCACCGCACAAAAGTCAATGAGTCGTGCATGCCTAAT